>CAUYUJ010016305.1:675494-680494 GCA_963575745.1 Prorocentrum cordatum
GGTAAAATCTTGTGTATATATATAATATGTGTTTCCCTTTCTGGGGCTCTTCTCGGTCCAAGAGGGCCTCTCAGAGGCCATGCAGGACTTGGGCATTGGGGTCGTGGCGGTCAACGTCCTTCGCCGGCCCTGGATTGATCTAGATCACCCTCGAGGGTCTTTAGTTCTGACCCACCCCCGGATCTCTCGGCGGCGAATGAACCTGGCCCTGAAACCTCTTCGTCGCGGCGGAAATGATCGTCCCTTTATTGTTGGGCGGGCTGGGTAATGTTTGGGGGATTATCTCTTCCGCGGGGTAATCCAGTGTGGGCTACCCTGCGCGCGGGGGGATGCGCGGGGTATTCCAATGGAAACTGCAATGGGAGTTTCTTCGTTTTGATATGCGAATTTGGTCGCATTCGTTTGCCTGCTGGCGCTTGCGGCGGCGCGGGATTGGTCTTCCCCAGTTGTTGGGCGTGCTGGATAATGTTCGGGGGCTCTCTACCGGAAAAACAAGTTGCGGGCTGCCCGGCACGCGGGGGGACTTGTGAGCATATTCTCGTGTAGATTGCTATTGGAATTGCTTCGTTTTGATTCGCGAGTTTGTTCGATGTCGTTTGCTTAGGGCTGCTGGCAGAACTCCTGCTGGCGCCTCGTCAGCACGCGCGGCGACGTGGCAGGGTTCCCCTTGTTGTTGGGCGGGCAGGGCGATGTTTGGGGGCTACTTCTCCAACGGAGTAATCCATTGTGGGCCAACCTGCGCGCGGGGGGATTTGTGGGCATATTGACCTGAGAATTGCAATACACATGTGCTTCATTTGGATTTGCGAGTTTGTTCAAACTCGTTTGCCGAGCACTGCTGGCGGAACTCCCGTCTGCGTCTGGTCGGCGCGCGCGGCGACATGGGATGAATTTGTTTCCCTCTATTGTTGGGGGGGCCGGGTAATGTTCGGGGCTTATGCACGCGGGAAGACGTGTAAGCATCTTCCCATGAGGGGTTGCAGTGGGAGTTGCTTCGTTTTGATTTGCGAGTTTGCGAAAAGTCGTTTGCTTAGCTCTGCTGGCAGAACCCCTGCTGGCGCCTGGTCGGCGCGCGCGGCGACATGGGATGGGTTCCCCTCTATTGTTGGGCGGGTTGCATAATCTTTGGGGTTCTTTTCCCAGCGGAAGATATATTGTGGGCTACCCGGCACGCGGGGGGATGTGTGAGCATCTTCTCATGGGGATTGCAATAGGAGTTGTTTCGTTTCGGTTCGCGAGTTTGCTCAAAGTCGTTTGCTTAGCATTGCTGTAAGAACTCCTGCGGGCGCCTGGTCGGCGCGCGCGGTGACGTGGGATAAGTTTCCCTCTATTGTTGGGCGGGCTGGGTAATGTTTAGGGGCTACTTCTCCGACGGAATCATCTGTTGTGGGCAATGAGAGTTGGTTCGTTTTGATTCACGAGGTTTGCCTAGCACTCTGCGGGCAAAATCCTGTTGGCTCCAGTTCGGCGCGCGCAGCCGGCATGGCGACTTTTCCAGTGTGGACAATACACAACCCGCCGTAGTTTAGCGGGCGAAGAACGTTTTTCCCTACCTAGGCTCTGCCTAGAAGGGTTCTTACTCTCTAGCTTACAGGGGCCGGGCAGTGGAAAGCGCCCCGGGCGGTTCCCCCAGTCCCCGCCCCGCGGTTCCCCCCAGTCCCCTGGGAGCTTTAGCTTTAGCTTTAGCTTAGCTTTAGCTTAGCTGTAGCTTAGTTAGCTTAGCGTTTCGCTTAGCTTTTCGCTTAGCGTTTAGTTAGCTAGCTTAGCTTAGCTTGAGCTTAGCTTTAGCTTAGCTTAGCTTAGCTTAGCTTTTAGCTTAGCTTTAGCTTAGCTTTAGCTTAGCTTTAGCTTAGCTTTAGCTTAGCTTTAGCTTAGCTTTAGCTTAGCTTTAGCTTAGCTTTAGCTTAGCTTTAGCTTAGCTGTTGCTCAGCCAGTTTAGCTTGAGCTTAGCTTTAGCTTAGCTGTGGCTTAGCTTTAGCTTAGCTTTAGCTTAGCTGTGGCTTAGCTTTAGCTTAGCTTTAGCTTAGCTTTAACTTAGCTTTAGCTTAGCTTTAGCTTAGTTTTAGCTTAGCGTTACTGTTACTACTAATGCTGCTTTCCTAGTGGTTCCAACTCCTAGGTAGGGTCGCACTGGGATATTTTTTGTTTGTTCTAGAGAACCCTTCCCGTCACGGGGGGCGCTGCCCCAGGGCGGTTGGGAAGTTTATGCCTTGATGTGCCACCGTGAGGGTATAAACTTTCCAGCCGCCCTGGGACCAGCACCCCCGACAGCGGAAAAGTGTCGGAGGTGGGGGGGTGAGATCGCAGTGGAACGGAGACCCCCAACCGGGAAATCGTTTCGTTTCGTTCGTGTCGTGCGTGCGGGCGAGGCGAAGCTGCGTGGGCGCGCGAGAGGAATGAACCCGCCGTTGCTAGGGCGAAGTCAAGACAAATTATTCTCCCCCGCCTACCCGTCCGGCGGTGGCCACCAGTGTCCCGCGGTGTCCCGTGGTGTCCCGTGGTCTCCCGTGGTGTCCCGTGGTGTCCGCCGTTGCTGGGGCGAAGTCAAGACAAATTATTCTCCCCCGCCTACCCGTCCGGCGGTGGCCACCAGTGTCCCGCGGTGTCCCGTGGTGTCCCGTGGTTTTCCGTGGTGTCCCGTGGTGTCCGCCGTTGCTGGGGCGAAGTCAAGATAAATGATTCTCTCCCGCCCGCCCGTCCGGCGGTGGCTCGCGGTGTCCCGCGGTGTCCCATGGTGTCCCGTGGTGTCCGCCGTTGCTGGAGCGAAGTCGAGACAAATGATTCTCTCCCGCCCGCCCGTCCGTCCGTCCGGCGGTGGCTCGCGGTGTCCCGCGGTGTCCCGTGGTGTCCCGTTGAGTGAGATCGATAGTGAGATCGATACTGAAATCGATACTGAGATCGATACTGAGATCGACGTGTTGCCCCGAGGTGTCCCGTGGTGTCCCGTGGTGTCCCAAAAAGTGAGATCGATGGTGAGATCGATAGTGAGATCGACAGGTGTCCCGTGGTGTCCCGTGGTGTCCCGTTGAGTGAGATCGATAGTGATATCGATACTGAGATCGATGTGGTGCCCCGAGGTGTCCCGTGGTGTCCCGTGGTGTGCCAAAAAGTGAGATCGATAGTGAAATCGATAGGTGTCCCGTGGTGTCCCGTGGTGTCCCGTGGTGTCCGCCGTTGCTGGGGCGAAGTCAAGACAATGATTCTCCCCCGCCCGCCCGTCCGTCCGTCCGTCCGGTGGTGGCTCGCGGTGTCCCGGGGTGTCCCGTGGTGTCCCGTGGTGTCTCGTTGAGTGAGATCGATAGTGAGATCGATACTGAGATCGATAGTGAGATCGATACTGAGATCGATGTGGTGCCCCGAGGTGTCCCGTGGTGTCCCAAAAAGTGAGATCGATGGTGAGATCGATAATGAGATCGACAGGTGTCCCGTGGTGTCCCGAGGTGTCCCGTTGAGTGAGATCGATAGTGAGATCGATACTGAGATCGATGTGGTGCCCCGAGGTTTCCCGTGGTGTCCCGTGGTGTGCCAAAAAGTGAGATCGATAGTGAAATCGACAGGTGTCCCGTGGTGTCCCGTGGTGTCCCGTGGTGTCCGCCGTTGCTGGGGCGAAGTCAAGACAATGATTCTCCCCCGCCCGCCCGTCCGTCCGTCCGTCCGGTGGTGGCTCGCGGTGTCCCGGGGTCTCCCGTGGTGTCACGTGGTGTCCCGTGGTGTCCCGTTGAGTGAGATCGATACTGAGATCGACACTGAAATCGATACTGAGATCGATACTGAGATCGATATGGTGCCCCGAGGTGTTCCGTAATGTCCCGTGGTGTCCTGTTGAGTGAGATCGATGGTAAGATCGATAGTGAGATCGACAGGTGTCCCGTGGTGTCCCGAGGTGTCCCGTTGAGTGAGATCGATAGTGAGATCGATGGTGAGAACGATACTGAGATCGATGTGGTGCTCCGAGGTGTTCTGTGGTGTCCCGTGGTGTCCCAAAAATTGAGATCGATAGTGAAATCGATAGTGAGATCAACAGGTGTCCCGTGGTGTCCCGTTGAGTGAGATCGATAGTGGGATCGATTGAGTCAGATGTTGGTTCCCCTCCTCTCCCCACCCGCCTCCTTATCACCCGAAGGGTGGTCGTATAGGTATTTTATACCGTTCATCGCCCGTTACATCGTTTTGCATTGTCCAAGAGACACAGGGAGGAATTTCTGAGGGCCCGCGGGGGACCTGAGCTTCAACCGTCCTTTTCAGGATGGAACTTTCAGGAAACACTTCCTGAGTGCCCAGTGTCTGAACCAAGATTTTCCGCGAGAGCCCGGCTGGCGGGCGCCGCGGGGAACAAACAAGTAGATTCCCTCTATTGGTGGGACACCAGTCCGTCATCAGGGCCGCCGAACAAATCACCCAGTGTGGGGGGGGGGTCTAAAAGCCCTTGTGGGTTAGGCCGCGCGTCCAGAAGACCTTAAGTGGGTGGATCGCGGGGGGGTCGTCATCGGTCTCTGGGTGGGCACGCCCTGTTGCTCCTGGCCCCAGGCGAGGCACGGGCCCCCTGGGGGGGGGGGCCAGCGGGCGCCGCCTTCGAACTCCTGCCCATCCTTGGGGGCCCCCGGATCTCGACGCGCGGGCCCGAGAGGCCCGCGCGAAATGAAACGCCCGGCTGAAATCTTGTTTTTCACTGGTCCGCGCGTGCTGCCGAGTTGGTGCGCCCGATGTCCTCGACAGTCCCGGCAGCAGTTGGATGTGGCAGATACTTCCGCCTGCCCGCCTCTGCCAGAGGCCAGGCATCCACGCGTGCACTGCTGATTTTTGTGCGGTCGGAGCTCGGTGGCGTAAACGCACTTGGGTCCAGGTCTGGGGTTCGGGCTTCCGCATCAGGTTTCCTGATCTTTGCCCTGGGCGCTCAGGGATGTATCGTTTTTTTTTTGTTTTGTTTTTTTATATATATATATATATATTTTTTTTTTTTTTTAAAAGAAAACAAAAAAAAAAAAAAAAAAAAAAAAAAA
>CAUYUJ010016305.1:685494-705494 GCA_963575745.1 Prorocentrum cordatum
GCGGCGGCCCCCAGCGCGGGCGTCCAGGGCTTGAAGCCGCCCGCGGCCTAGAAACCGGCAGAGAGCGAAAGACCTGCGCTGTCGGAATGCCGTTGCCGCTCCAGGGTGAACGACCCACGCGGTGTCAGGAATCAGCGACCTCCTCCTCCTCCTCCTCCTATCCTCCTCCTCCTCCCCCTCCTCCCTCCTTCCTCCTCCTCCTCCTCCTCCTCCTCATCCTCCTCCTCCCCTCCTCCTCCTCCTCCTCCTCCTCCTCCTCCTCCTCCTCCTCCTCCTCCTCCTCCTCCTCCTCCGCCTCCGCCTCCGCTTCGGGCCCGGGCGTCCTCAAGGATCGATCGGTCGGGCTGGAGGCGAACAGGGTGCGCACGACCTTGCGGCCCCCAGGCCAAGGCCAGTCTGGGGTCGCAGTTCGGTGGGAGGTTTCTGGGGGATCTCCGTTGGCTCGTGGAGGGCTCTTCGCTTCGGGATGCGCTCCGGCAGCTCCGCTCCGCCGAGATCGCAAAGCGGTCTGAGGTTTCTGGGGGACTTCCGTTGGCTCGTAGAGGGCTCTTCGCTTCGCGATGCGCTCCAGCAGCTCCGCCTCGCCGAGAGCGTTCTGGGGGTGCCTGAGTCGTCCCGAACGGCAACTGGAGCCCTGGTGTAGGATTCGAAGGCCACGCCCCCTTCTTGTCGTGGAAGGCATCGTGAGGGGGGGCGTTTCTGTTCGCCGTGCTCTGCATCCAGGGCCTCTCACTGGGCCTCGGTGCACCCAAGACCTGGTCGGGACGGAGGAGGAGGCGGAGGAGGAGGAGGCGGAGGAGGAGGAGCAGGCGGAGGAGGAGGGGGAGGAGGAGGAGGAGGATGAGGAGGAGGAGGAGGAGGAGGAGGAGAGGAGCAGGAGTAGGAGGAGCAGCAGGAGAAGGAGGAGGAGGAGGAGGAGGAGGAGGAGGAGGAGGAGGCAGGGGGAGAGGAGGGGAGGAGGAGGAGGAGGGAGGGGGAGGAGGAGGAGGAGGAGGAGGAGGAGAGGAGAGGAGGAGGAGCAGGAGCAGGAGGAGGAGGAGCAGGAGCAGGAGGAGGAGGAGGAGGAGGAGGAGGAGGAGGAGGAGGACCTCCGGGGGCCCACGCTGCGAAAGAACCACGACGTCGGAGGCCACGGGGCGGTGCACAGGCCCTCCTGGGCCTTGGGCCGGCAATCAGAGCCTCTGTCTTCTGGGGGTGGGAAGGGGGGTGTGGTGTAAAGGGGTGTGGTGCCAATGCTGGACCTGGTGAGGCCATCAATCGTAGATAACATCGCCATTCCCACGTCTGGTACCACACTCCTTTATGCCACACTCTGACCTCGAGATGTCTTGCACAGGCCAGGAGGGTTCATCCAGACGTCCGACGGTGAGTTTTTTCTTGTCCGCGGCCCCGGGGGCCCCGCCCGACCCCATGCCGCGGGGGCGGTTCCTCGTCGTGCAGGATCCATGTTTGCTGGCCCTGGGGCCCGAAAGCGGCCCCCCGGGTGTCCGAAACGGTGGACAGATGCCGCGACTGCAGGAGTTTCACGAGACAGAGTTTGGAGTTTGGATTGTGTCTGCTACGCTTGGCCCAAGTGAAATACAAGATTCGAGAGGCTTCCGACTTCCGCATGGTAGCGGAGCCCGGTCCTTGGCGCGATGGGGCCCCTCCCGGGGCAGGCGCCGCCATGGCAACGCCCGAGGCCGTGCCAGAGAGGATGAAGCAGTCGGAGCAAGTCGTGATGCAGCAGAGGGATCGGATCGTGGCACTCACCACCGCGAGAGGCCAGACAGCGTAAGCTCGACCGGCACAGGTACCAGCAGCAGGGGGTGCAACCAGAGCGGAGAGTCTGGACGGCACCAAGCTGCTGGGCAAGCAGGACATGTTCAGTGGAGAGCGAGACGAGCATCAAGTTTTCGTCGTGGCAGCTTGTTGCATGGCGGTGGATCCTCACATGGCCGATCTGCTAAACAGACGCAGCGAACGTAGACGCCAGAGACTACCATCATGAGGACCTGGGTGAATACGGCCAGAGAGTAAACACCAACCTGTACTACATCCTTCTGCTCATCTGCAAAGACAAGCGGCGCAGGTCATCGTGAAGAGCGCTGCTGCACACGAGGGTTTGGAAACATGGTGGTTGTTGCGAGTAGGGTTCGAGCCCAAGGTGCCGTCCACATTCCCTGGGATGCTTGACGCCATCATATATCAGACGCTGCAGAATAACGACCTGATCGAAACCACTGGTGCTGCGCTACGAGGAGCGGACGGGTGAGAGAGTCATGGGGTCGATCAAGAAGTCGGCGTTCAGTACGAGACTAGTATTTTTCTTGCACAGAGAACACCTGACACTGAACTCGACAAGGCTCAACTACTTGAGGGCGAAAGAGGCAGCATTTGCAGCTAAAGAACGGCGCCCATGGACCTATACCAGTTGACGTGCGACACCCACGGCAGGGACGGTAAGGCAGGATATACAGGTGGCAAACACGGCAAATATGGCAAGACAAGGGGCAGAGGATACGACGACAGGCCGTGCAAACAATGCAACAAGAAAAATCGAACATTGGCGGGGTTCAGGAAATCGCGTCAAGACTTGAAGGGCGGACAGATCACGAAGGAACCGCTTCGGACAACTAGCAAAGGCAAGGGGAACGCCAATATGGACACAACCAAGGATGTTAAAGGCAAAACTGATGCAGCCATAGCACTCTTGACCGATGCCCAGGACGACAAAGAGGGTTACGTTTTCATGTTACAAGAGCGCGAGCATGAGTTAGCGTGGCCAAGTTCAGAATCCGGCTGCGAGATCGCCAGCGAGCATGGAAAGCACCACGGGCACAGCGAGGTAATGGCAATCCGCGGCCAAGAAGACAGCATGACCCAAGGAATATCGAGGTGATGGTTGATGCGTGCCCAGCAAGAAGCGTCTGCCCATCGACGCTCTTGCCCCATATCTCCAGAGAGGAGACCGCAGACTCACCGTCTCTTCGACCAGCAGAGGGGAACAATATGTATCGTCATTGTCGCAAGACGGTAAGGAGGGAGGTTACTGGTGCGCGCCAATCGGTCAGAGGGCAGTTCGACGTGAGAGACGTTCAAATTGCGATCGTCGCCATCAGCGACGTCGCGAAAGGCATTCCGGGCGCGCGGCTCGACAGCGACGGTGGCGCAGTGGTCGGCGAGGGGCTGGCTGAGAAGATCACAGACATGATTGAGACCGAGTCCAGGAACGATCGATCGAGACGTTTCAAATTATCCGAGAAACGCGGAGTCTCAAGCTTCGACGTCGGCGAGCGTTGCGCCCCCATCTTGCAGCCGACGGCAAAGCGCATGCGGAAGGGGAGAGCGGGGAAACGATGGCCCCCGATCTCGAGGAGGTCTGGTGCCCGCCCGCACCGGGGCGAGATGGGGGCCCACGAGGGCGCCCGCATGCCTTTCAGGGATTGGCGCAACAGGTGTCGACGGGGGCGGCGAGGAGAACCCGCGCAAGGCAGCGGTTCCAGACGAGGCGCCGCTCGCGCCCGTCACCAGGCTGGACAATTGCTTCTTCAAGCTCGATGTGGTTACTATCGTAGTGGTGGTTCGAAAGCCCGAGGGCCCCGCGGCGGCTAGCATGGCGGCTCTCATTGGGCCGAGCGAGCGCGCCGCGTCGGCCGTCGAGTTCTACGTCGCGCGGCGCCCCGCGGACATCGCCCCGAAGGGCGACCGGGAGGCGTCGCTACAAGCAGTTGTCGCGGCAGCGAAGCAGGGAAGGGCGCGCCCGCGGCAGATGGGAGGCTGGCTGGGTTTTCACCGGAGTGCCGACGGGACCATCGAGAACGCAGCGGAGAGGACAGAGTCTCTGCTGCGCGCGCCTCGCGGAGAGTTGGAGACGAAGGTGAAGCCGAAGCCTCGCCGTGCCATCGCTGGCCCGACGCGTCGGCGTCCGGCTCGCCGGGTTCGCGGCCGAGGATGGCGGCGGGGGCCCGCGCGGGGGGGGGGTCTTGATGCGGCGACGCGCATTGCGCGGCCCGCGAAGCGGGGGGGGGGAGAGGAGAGATGCAGAGGGGTGGCCCACAACGCGCGCTCATCGGTGCCTCATGGGAACGAAGAGGTTTGGAGGCGGATCATCCGAATTGCGCGGTTTGACGAGGGATGAGCAATGCGCGCGCTTCCGCGGGGGGGCGGTTTCCGCGCGAGGGGAACTCGCCATCCACGACGCGAGGTGCAGGGCGAGGTCTGCAGGGGCCTCCGAGGGGCGGGCCCGAGGATCGCGACGGCGGCAGATCCTCGGGGCGGAGCGGGAGGGGGCTGGAGATCGGCCCGAAGGAAATTCTGGCACGACTGACAGGGGGGCTAGGGCGCAGGGTGAAGGAACGAAGCCGCAGGTCAACGCGAGAGCGCCACGGGCGCGAACCCAGCGGCACTTCGGCGCTGGGGCGCCCAGCCGAGTTCCGAGGAGGAGGTGGCGCCCAGGCGCCCGCGACCAAGTGGCCCCGCTTCCATGGGGCCACCCGGCCGCGGGGGCGTTGCCGGGCATCTCGAAGGTGGGGGGGCGTCGCGCCTGGGATCGGACCGAGCCGAGAGCGGATTGCAACGAGCTGTTGGGCGACGCCGTTTTCCGAGACGCACATCCTGGAGAGGGGCCGCGGGTGGCGGTGGCCGAGGGCCGCGCCGATGAGATGCAGAGCATGGGGGAGTTCGAGGCGCTCGAGCGAGCGGGCGCTCCGCGGCGATGGGGCGAAGCCGCTCGCGGCGAACGGGATTCATGGCGGGAAGAGCGACCGTCGGGCGAACGAGCGCATCGTCCTCCGCCGCCCAGGACAGCTCAAGGTGGCCCCGAGATGGCCGGCGACGGCCCGACAGGTCCGCAAGAGGCCCCCAGGAGGCTCCCAAGACGGCCCGAGAGGCCCTCAAGACGGCCCCCAGGAAGGCCCGAGGCCAAACTCATGGATTGCCCTTGTGTTTTGGGCGGATTTTCGCAATTGTTTCTCTTCGGCCCCCCGACGGCCCGAGACGGCCCAAACGCCCCCAAAGGTCGCCCCAACATCGCCGGGGAGGTCTCTAAGATGGCCGCAGAACGGCCCGAGAGGCCCGCGCGCGGGGCGCGCAGCGACGGGGCGGGCCCGGCCGACTTCGCGGAAGGCCCAGCGCGGCGGGCTGTCGAGCTGGCGGCGTCGAGAGCGGCGACTGTCGTCATTTGGTCCTTGCTGCGTCTCAGTCGCGTTCTTCCACGCGCCGCTGAAGGGGGCCCTGTAATGTCAGTCCTCGGCGGAGCAGAGACGTCCAGGGATGCGGTGGAAATCCGAGAAATGCGATGCATTTCGCCCCCAAGGCGCCCGCGCAATTCCAGGAAGAAGCGCGGGGCAACTTTCGCAAGTGTAGGCGCGGCGAGCCGCTGGCGGTGCGCCGTTGGAACTGACGCCCGCAGATCGAGGCGCTCTGCCCCCGGCAGGGAGATGATTTCATCGTAGAGGCTTCGACTGGGAGGTCGACGCCTTCGAGGTCGTGGCCAGCAGGTTAAGTTGAAACACGGACCGCGAGCCGGGTCCGACGGGGCTGCTGAGGGTGCCTTTCTCGACAGGACGTCGCCCGAGGGCGAGGGGGCCTCGGCGCCTGGCCAGACCAGCTGCCGCTTGTGAAGACGGTGAAGGGCGCAACCTGATGCGGGCGAAGGCCGCGGGCGCACCGAGCCCGAATCACGCTGCTAGAAGTGCCGCGAGGTGGGGGATCAGCCCGCGCGCGCGTAACGGGGCATGGGAGTTGCGGAGGCATTGTCGGATGCCTGGCGGCCGGCCGCCAGGACATCCAGGAAGCGATTCATGTCCGCAGCCGCGCCTGCAGCGAGCCGCGGGTGAAACACCTGCTTGAGCAGAAGCGCCTGGCCAGATACTTCAAGGGAGCGGCGGGCGTCGTCACATTCTACCCTTGCCAGGAGGTAGCGAACGAAGCAGGCGACAGTTCGAAATCGGTTCGGGAACCGCTAGGGGCCTCATCCAGCGCGCCATTCAGGAGCTCGCGGAGATGCGGGGCGAGCCCAGCAAGGTTGTGCCGGAGCTGGATGCGGATTTGGCAGCAGTGATGGGTATGTCTCACGCTCATGGAGTCGGAAGTCTGCGGCGCCTGCAGACATGACGGATATGGTATTTGGACTTGGTGCGAGAAGAAAAGATGGTGGTAGCGCGCGTGGGGGCTACGGATCAGGCGGCACAAAGCTGAGCGAAGCCCATGGGCAAGGATGCACCTGGCAGGCACATGTGCAAGCTGGGGCCCATCAGCAAGACGACCATCAAAATGCCCGAGGTGCTGGTCAAGGTGCTGGCGGTGGCGGGCGCAGCGGCGAACTCTGGGATTCTATGTTTACGGCGATGGAGGGTGTAAGTGCGCAGGTGACCATGGGGGCCATGGGCAGCTACAACGGATGGCGGGGCCCTCTGAGATAGGCAGAGGTGGCAATAATCGCCCTGGTCATGTTGAGGGTTAAGCTAGAGACGGAGATGGAGATCTTGGATTCTTATCTCAGGCAGTCGACCGGAGCGGCTTCCCCTTGTCGTCCGGGCGAGAAGCCGCCCAACCCGAGGTCGATGAGCTCGGCTACAACGGGCGCGAGGAGACCATGAGCGGCGCTTCCTGAGCCAGAGGCGCACCACAAAATGAAGACGGTGAGCGCGCAGGGCCCCGTGACTTGCATGTCCTGCTCCGAGCTCTAATCGCCGACCGCCGACGGGCACGAACGGCCGCTGGGGGCGACCGAGCGGGACGCTTTGCAAATGAGAAGTTGCGCGCGCCCCTCATGGCCCGAGCAGGCTCGCGAGAATGATCCGCCACGGGGTCTGATCAATCCCGAGGCGGCGGCGCGCGAGTTAACGATCTGCTTGTGGAGAAAGCTGTGCTACGCCATAACAACGTTTGCTTTGTTTTCCTTTTGAGGAGATGCTGGGGGCCACGCGGGCCTTCCAACTCACACGCCAGCCCCGAGGAGGTGTGCAGGAGCTTCACGAGCCAGAGTCGACATTGTGATTGACACGTATGGCTCGAGTAAAATGGAGATTTGAGAGTCGACCGCCTTCGCAGCGACTCGGCCAAGCCAAACACAATTCCCCATAGGCCGGCATGGAGGAAAAACGTCAGGATTGAAAAGTCTGTTAGTGGGATATCGGGATATTTGTATACACCAAAATTGGAGGGCCCAGGTCGGGCCTTGCCGCGGCCGGGGGCGGTGTGCCCTTCTGCGCGTCTCCGGGCATAGCCGCCCAGCTCAACCAGTCGCCCTGGAGCCATTGGAAGCCTGGTGTCCAGCCTGCTGAGATATTGGATTGGCTCTACCTGGGAGACTTGAAGGAGCGACGGACAAACACATACATCCAGCGATGCTTTCGTTCAGCCGCGGCGTTTTTCCTACTCGGGCTCCCGGGGGGCTATGTGTTCGGGGCCCGAGGCCCTCAAAAATGATCCCAGGGCTCTGGGAAGTGGCTCCGGGGAGGGGGGGTGACCTCCAGGGGCCGCGGACTGGAACAGCAAAGCGCCGTGAGATGTCCGAGAGCAGCAGCATAAGCCGAAGCTGTCGAGGGCAGCGCGGATTTTTTGGGTCGGCGCTGGGTCTCCCCTGGCGGCGCTTCTGGCGCCGCCCATGGCGCGCGGAGCGCTCCAGGGAGTGGGGCCGCAGCGCTGGTGCAGGAAATCTGCGCGGACCTCCAAAGGCCCATGTTTATGCCGGGCACCTTCTGCAGGAGGCCCTCGACCTGGAGGGCCTCCGAAGCAGGGGCATCACCGCCGTGCTGAACTGCATCAACTGGTGGGAGCTGACCGCAAAGCTGCCGCCAGAGCTGCCGCCAGAGTACCTGCCAGACCACTACGAGCGAGCGGGCGTGCGGTTCAAGCAGGTCGACCTGGAGGACCGCCTCTTCAGCGACCTGGCGAGCGAGTGGCCTGCGGCCGAAGCATTCCTGCGGGGGTGCCGGCAGGACGGGCAGAAGGTGCTGGTGAACTGCGTCGCGGGCCACAACCGGTCGGCTGCGCTCGTGGTGTGTTGGCTGCTGCTGCGGGAGGCATTCGATTTCGTCCAGGCCTTCGTGTGGGAACAGGAAGCCCTGAGGTCCGAAGCTGCGGACAAGTTTTTCAGCACCGTGGGAGTCACAACCGGGGCGCCCTGGACCCCAACGGCCTGGGTGGCATTTCCAGGGCCCGGGCGAAAACGCCCGGTGGGAATAAACTGCGACGCCTGGATCTCAGGGAGCGGCATATCAAGCAGTGGCGAAGCGTCCTGGTTCGCCTGTAGGCCTACCAAATAATGTACTAACAACTTTGTGGTTTGAGCGAAATGTTCTTAGAACATTTCTGGCTGGGACTGTCTTGGTTTAACACATCGGTTTATGTTATAAGAACATTGTTTTTGTTGTTCGAACTTTATTGGGTTCTAAGAACATATCGTGGTAGGCTTATAGGAATGCCGGGACGTTCGGTCCCTGCTCAAGCATAGACACGAGCTTCCAGAAGGCCGCGCAGGTTTCTTGAGCCAGCGCCTTGGAGTTTTGTGTTAACACCCCTGCCTGGGCACGCGGGGCGCGCTGGGCAGGCTAGGGAGGGGGGCCTGGCGCCAACCCACCAGGTCGGCGCGGACCTCAGGAAGCCTAAGCTTAAGTCGTGCCTGTCCCTCTTCAGGGGGAATATTCAAAAATAGTCACATAGTCTGGAGACGATTTGTTGATTCTATTTGAATATTTGTTGAATATGTTTTTCGATTATTCTTTATGTTTCGCACCAAATCCGCCTGTAGGGGTACACGCCCGACCTAAGCCTATGCTCACGTGCCGCCGTTCTGTTCTCCTCCCCCCGGACGTCCGATGCCCTGACTTGTTCTGCACGGCCCCCGTGGAAGACCCGACCCCGTCCCCCAGCTGGCCTTCCATCCTGAGTCGTTTTCCGACGGCCCTTCTGGGCACCATAACGGCGAAAAGCATGTCGTCGCGTGTTTTTGTTTCACGATGCGATGGGGTCTGGGTCTCGTCTATTGCCGGGGCTGCTTGGAGTGCCTTTGCACCAGAATTTTCGAGTAGAATCCAGCCGTGGCCTGGATCCGTGGCCGTCGTCGTCGAGGTCCGGGTTTGGGTTCCGGGTGGTTCTCCAGCCGTACCTCGATCGGGAATTCGGGCGTCCGGCGGTGGGGACGATTCGGGCACCCCCTGAACGATCTCGGCAAGGCGGCGCAGCTGCCAGAAAGCATCCCGACGCTGGACGCCTTCTGGGAAGCGACGAAAATGTCTGATAACCCAGGATCCTCGGGGCTTCTTTTTATCAAAGAAGACAACACGGCATAAACATAAACTTTTGGCGCTCTGCGCGGAGCGCCAACAGTTAATGTTTATGCCGATGTTCTTCTATTTTCTCGGGGCGCCGGATGTCTGGGCCCACGTCTGGCACACCCAGCAGCGCCGTGGCTGCATCCTGTCGAACCACGGCTACCGGCTGGCAATCCGGGAGGGCGCCAACTATACACCCACAGACCACCCGCACAGCAAGGAGATGAGCGTCTTTCTAAGGTTACCCTTGCATCCTTCCCCTTCGGCCCAGCCTTGGCCGCTTTCGCTGTCCGCCCCCCGCTCGCAAAGTGTCGGCATGGCCGCCCAAGGCCCTTGCATCCTTATCGTGCGTCCTTAGTATACGGGTTGACTGTACGGCCAGTGCCGCCGACCCTGTATGCTAGGAGGAGAGGCAGATGGAACAGGCCCAAGGGGTTGCGGTCGGGAGTCTCGAGCCTCGAACCAAAAGAAGGGTGTTTCCCCTACGACGACGACGACGACGACGACGACGTCGACGATGACGACGACGACGACGACGACGACACCGACCGTGGCCAGAACTTAGGATGTTCCAACCTACTTTAGCCTTGATTGCCGGAAAGAATGTCGAGCACCAAGAGAGTACCGAAACTGGAGCGTTTGCGCGCGTCGGACCCTGGGTGGCGATACTCGTTCGACACTGCCTCGATACCTTCCTGGGTGCTCGAACTTATTTCTGGGATGTGGGCCTTAGGAGGAGGAGGAGGAGGAGGAGGAGGAGGAGGAGAGAGGAGGAGGAGGAGGAGGAGGAGGAGGAGGAGGAGGAGGAGCGGGAGGAGGAGGGCCTCGGCCGACGGTCCGAGGGATCGTCGGGTGTCCTGTGTCCGCTGGCGCCCTCCGGCCGTCGTCCGCCTCGCCGCCGCGGCGGGCCTGCTGCCGCCCGAGGCGGCGCCGGCGGGCCTCCGCGGGCCGCCGCCGCCGGACGACGGGCCTCGGAGGGCGCAGTCCGCGGTGGTGCCGCCGAGGGCCGGGGCGGCGCGGCCCGCCGCGGCGGGCGCGGGGCCGGCGGTGGGGCTGTACCAGCGGCTCCAGGAGTGGAGTTGGAAGGGGAGGGGAGGGGAGGGGAGGGGAGGGGAGGGGAGGGGAGGGGAGGGAGGGGGAGGGAGTGTCGAGGAGGAGGGGAGGGAGGGAGTCGGGCCGACCCAAAAGGGAGTCCGGCGACGAGGGGGTGGTGCAACAGATTCGGTGCAAGAGATTTGTGGGTTTGCAATGCACCTGGGGCGTGCAGTACATTCCGGGGCGCAGATGTATTGCGGGACTTTCGCGTGCAATACATCATTTGCAATACAATCCAATACAATTCTCCGGCGCAGTACATTTGCAATACAATTGCCCCAAATCTATTGCACCACCCCCGGAGGGAGGAGGTTCGAGGCTCGAGCAATCCCGCGCAGTGGTCGAGGCGAAACCATGGGCGGCCAGGCTGCTCAGCCTTGCCAGGCTGCTTCAGAGGCCACTTCCCCCCTCGATGCGGTGAAGGTGCTCCCGCCGATGAGGGTCAACCCGATGAGAGCAAGGTGTCGCTAGCTCGCGAAGTTGCGAGCGAGCGAAATGACCGCACGACATACAACACCAAACACTTACAGTCTTGGACAGCCTCATGTGATGTGTCCCCTCCACCCTCCCCAGCAACGTGGCGCCGCGCCCCCGCACAGGGATAGGAACGAAAACTTCGAATTGACACCACGGGGTTGGAAGCAGGGAGAGATCCACCAGTCAGAAGCTGTGCCCTCGGAGGCCGATCCTTGACCAACTCTGCATCTGTGTCTGGATTCGCCGATCCCACGCCGTGAGAACAAAGCACGAAAGACAGGCGGAGGAGGAGGATGAGGATCTTTGACGCTCGTACGTACGCAGGGCGAAAGATTTTCCTCTTGAGGTGCAAATGGCGATGATGAGTTGGAAATTAGTGACCGAACCCCCCTTCCTCGTATAATCTTAAAACGGGCGCGTTCTGGGGTCCGCGGATCCGATTTCTTCCGGCTTTCCGTTTGAATTCGATAGTAGAGATTTAAGCGGGGTAAAAGTTGGATCCGCCGTGAACAAAAAGACCAAACACGGATCCGGCAAATTCGAAATCGGATCCGCGCGGACGGAAATCGGATCCACCGAAACAAACACCAAAACCACACTTGGATCCGTGCGAGCTTCATGGAATCCGACGGCGGTTTTCTCATGCGCGTCTGCTCAAGATTTCAAACCGTCGTTCCGGGCCCAAGAGGAAAAAATTGTCGTCCTGGGGATGTAGGCGTTCCCGCCAATTCCTGCCAGGGTGTCACACACAATTGTTTCCAGCGAAGGGCCAAAGTTGGGTACCAGATGCTCCTGCCTGGTCCTCGGTGAGGGAGGTGTGAATTCTTTTGGTGCGCATAGGGGAGTTTCCATAATTTCAATGCTGGTAATTTTGAGAGAGTCCCCTGCGGCCGAGCAAGGGCGGTCTCGAGGGAGGTTCTCGATATTCGGTTTGGCGCCGAGGTCGAATTTCGAGAAACTCCCTCGAGGCCACTCTTGTTCGGCCGCAGGGAACTTTAAGTTGTAAATATATTATAAGCGCGCGATTTCGAGAAACTCCCAGGTTTTCCAGAGGTCCCTCCCTCGCTGCGAATTTCCACAAACACCCTCGCGGCCGAGCCAGGGTGGCAGCGAGACAGTTTTTCGAAATGGCATCCCCGCGGGCGCGCGCCTCCACTTCGCCCGCTGTGAATTTCCAGAAACTCCTTCTCGGCCGAGCAAGGGTGGCCGCGAGGGGGTTTCTCGGTGTGGCATCCGCCCGCGGGGCGGGAGATTTCCCGCGGGCGCGCGCCTCCAATTCGCCCACTGTGAATTTCCAGACCCCCCCTCGCGGCCGAGCAAGGGTGGCCGCGAGGGGGTTTCTCGATGTGGCATCCGCCCGCAGGGCGGGAGATTCCCCGCGGGCGCGCGCCTCCATCTCCCCCCTGGCACAAAATAGGCAGCCACATCCCTCAGAGGATCAGTAAGGTTTCAGTGCTGTTTGGGAGTTCGCGGCAGGTGCGAACAGGGAAGCCTCATCGATATACTTTGTATGGCGCACCAGGTAATTCGAGAAACTGCAAGCTTGTGCTGATGAGGGCAAGGGGGGGCTTCGGCGCGCCAGGTATTTCGAGGAACTTCAAGCTTGTGTCGAGGGAGACAATGGGGGGGCTTCGGCGGTAAATCGTTGGTGCGCCATCGAGGCTATTTCAGTGAATTTCCCCTGTGCGCACCTGCCGTCTGATTTCGAGAAACTCCCTCGCGGCCACCCTTGCTCGGCTGCGAGGGAGTTTCTGGAAATTCACGGCGGGGGAGGTGGAGGCGCGGGCCTGCGGGGAAACTCCCGCTTTGCGGGGTGATGCCATTTCGAGGAAACTCTTCTGTGCGCACCTGCCGTGCATTAACGAACCGCACCGAAACCTCACCGATTCTCTGAGGGATGTGGCGGCCTATCTTGTGCCACAACTCGCTGTTGGCTCCGACAGGCCGAATGTACTGTACACTCGTGCATGGAAGCCAGAAGTAAGAACGGAAGTTCATTTTCTGTAGGAGTGCCAGCTTTAATCGAGATCCATTTCACAAACAGATCGTCGAAGATTTTGTCTGCTTGAATCGTCGAGGAGCCCCCTGTGTCGGGGCGACGTATGGGCCTCGTCTCGTTTTCCCTTTTTGGGGCCTCCTGGGCAGCCCTCGTCACCACCGCTGGATTCGCTTCGAAATCCGTCAGGACGCATCCCTGGAGAGGTCCAGGGAGTCGCGGTATCGGTCCCTCTTGGTTTCCCCACCAACGCGCGTACGCCGATCTTTGAGGAACCCGTCGCTCACAGTCCGTCACATACGTCATGTATCCCTGTGTGCACTCAAGCGCCAGAAGGAAGCTCATACACTGTCCCCGACGTGCAACTGCCTTGGGCCGGACAGAGGGCCAGACTCCGAGGATCGAATCACACACGGGTCGAAACCAGACATCCGTGATGGCGGCACCGACCCCAGCAAAACGCGGATCCCCATGTAGATGCGTCCCCCCTAACCACGATAGGTTGATCGGCCGCACCTTCCCCCAGGCAACCAGGCGACCGCTGGTTTCACCGACGGCCGGTTTCGCCCGGTTGGTTTCGCCCGGCTGGTTTCGCCGCCTGGCGAAACCTGCTCCGTCGGCGAAACCAGCTCCGTCGGCGAAACCGGCTGCCGTCGGCGAAACCAGCTGCCATCGGCGAAACCAGCTGCCGTCGGCGAAGCTGCCCGAACCGACCCGCCCGCTAGGGTCCGCCCGCCCGACCCGACCCACCCGTTAGGGTTCACGCGTGATCGGTCGAGCGTGCCCAAGACTTTTATGTCCCGCCCGCCCGACCCGACCCGCCCGTCAGGGGCCGCCCGCCCGATCCGACCCGACCCGCCCGCTAGAGTCCGCCCGACCCGACCCGACCCGCCCATTAGGGTCCGCCCGCCCGACCCGACCCGACCCGCCCGCTAAGGTCCGCCCGCCCGACCCGACCCGCCCGTTAGGATTCGCGCGTGCTCGGTCGAGCGCGCCCCACACTTTCATGTCCCGCCCGCCCGACCCGGCCAGCCCGTTAGAGGCCGGTCGCCCGACCCGACCCGTTAGGGTCCGCCAGGGTCCGCCCGCCCGACCCGACCCGACCGCTAGGGTTCGCGCGTGCTCGGTCGAGCGCGCCCCACGTTTTCATGTCCCGCCCGCCCGACCCGACCCGCCCGTTAAGGCCCGCCCGACCCGACCCGCCCCGCCCGCTAAGGTCCCCGCCCGCCCGACCCGACCTGCCGCAGGGTTTGCGCGTACTCGTTGAGCGCGCCCCACATTTCATGTCCGCCCGCCCGACCCGACCCGCCCGCTAGGGCTGCCGACCCGACCCCGCCCTTAGGGGCGCCCCGCCCACCCGACCCGCCCCGCCCGCTAAGGTCCGCCCGCCCGACCCCGACCCCCCGTTAGGGTTCGCGCGTGCATTGGTCGAGCGCGCTCCCACACTTTCATGGGGCCCGGCCCGACCCGGCCCGCCCGTTTAGGGGCCGCCCGCCCGACCCGCCCGTTAGGGTCCGCCCGCCCGACCCGACCCGTCCCGCCCCATGGGCCAGCCCGCCCGACCCGACCTGGCGATGGGTTCGCGCGTGCTCGGTCTGACGCGCTCCCACATCTTTAAAATGACCGCCCCTCCCGACCCGACCCCGCCCGCAATGGTCCGCCGCCGTTTCGCGCGTGGGCTCGGTCCGCCGAGCGCGCCCACACTTTCATGTCCCGCCAGCCCGACCCGACCCGCCTGTCAGGGTCCGCCCGCTCGACCCGCCCGTTAAGGCCCGCAATGGTTCGCGCGTGCTCGGTCGAGCGCGGTCCACACTTTAATGTCCCGCCCGCCCGACCCGACCCGCCCGTTAGGGGCCGCCGACCCGACCCGCCCGTGAGGGTCCGCCCGCCCGACCCGACCCGTCCCGCCCGCTAGGGTCCGCCCGCCCGACCCGACCCGTCCGCTAGGGTCCGCCCGTGCTCGGTCGAGCGCGCTCCATACTTTAATGTCCCGCCCGCCCGACCCGACCCGACCCGCCCGCTAGGGTCCGCCCGCCGACCCGACCCGTCCGCTAGGGTCCGCCCGAATCACGGTCCTACGGCCCCACAAGGGATTTCCGCCCGCCCGACCGACCCGCCCTTTAGGGGCCGCCCCCCCCGACCCGACCACGCCCCGCAGGTCCGCCCCGCCCCGACCCGACCCGCCCGCTAGGGTTCGCCCGTGCTCGGACGAGCGTTCCCCACAACTTTCAAGTCCCGCCCGCCCGACCCGCCCGCCCGCAGGGGCCGCCCGCCCGATCCGACCACGACCGCCCGCTAGAGTCCGCCCCGCACTTTAATGTGTCCCCGCCCGCCCGACCCCCGACCACCCCGTAAGGGCCGCCCGCCCGAAACCGCGACCCGACCCGCCCGCCAGGGTCCGCCCGCCCGACCCGAACCCGCCCGCTAGGGTTCGCCCGTGCTCCGGTCGAGCGTGCCCCCACACTGTTCATGTCCCAGCCCGCCCGACCCGCCGACCTCTAGGTCGCCCGCGCGACCCGCCCGACCCGACCACCGACGCGCCGCTAGGGGTCCGCCCGCCCGACCCACCCTCCCTTAGGGTCAGCGCAGTGTTCGGTCGAGCCCTGCCCCGAACATTTTTGAATGTCCCGCCCGCCCGACCCCGACCCCCGTTAGATACCCCGCCGCGCGACCCGACCCGTCCCACCCGCTAGGGTCCGCCCGCCCGACCCGACCCGCCCGCTAGGGTTCGCGCGTGCTCGGTCGATCGCGCCCCGCACTTTAATGTCCCGCCTACCCGACCCGATCTGCCCGTCAGTGTCCGCCTGCCCGACCCGACCCGACCCGCCTGCTAGGGTCCGCCCGCCCGCGGCGACGACGGCGTCGGCGAAACCAGCGCCGGTGAAGCCAGCGCTGGCGAATCCAGCCGCCGGCGAAACCAGCGGGGCGAAACCAGTGCGGGGCTAAGCCAGCGCGGGCGAAACCAGCGCCGGCGAAACCAGCCGTCGGCGAAACCAGCGGGGCGAAACCAGCGCCGGCGGAACCAGCTCATGCGGGCAACCGTCCAGGATGTCCGAATTGGTGTCCGAAATCTCCCACTGCTGAAAGGCCAGCGCTGGTGGGATATCCACCCACCGCGCTGGCATCAGGTCCCGAAGCCAAAAACCCAGCTCTGCCGCTGCCTCTGAGTACGCTGCATCGATGAGATTGTCCGGCTGAGCGTACGCCTTAGCCTACTCGTTGCAAGCGCAGCCTCACATCGATACGCAAATATTAACGATGACTGTGGCCAATCCCTAAGGAAAGCAAGCCAACGAGGAAGCTGAAGATGTGGATCAAACTCTAGTCCTTGCCAGAGTAATATAAGAAGAAAGAGCCCCCACATCGATGAAGCCGGGTCTCGACCTCAGTGCCACAGCGCAGACACAATGAATTCGTGCTCCCCTGCCTTCTCGTCCCGGCGCCCCTGTCCAGGCTTAAGTCGAGCCTGTCCCTCTACAGGAGGAAGATGTTTAAAAGTAGTCCAGTCAATGCCTGGGACGATTTTTTGAGCATTTCTCGACTATGTTGGTGCATTTTCTAGATTTTTTATTTTTCGCTCAAATAGTTCAAACATTGCCTGGACATGAGTTTTTGATCATTTCTTGACTATGATTGAGCATTTTCTGAGTATGTTTTCAGAATGTTTCACCCAAGATCCCCTCTGTAGGGGGACGTGCCCGACCTAAGTCCAGGCCAAGGGCCGCCTGCGGCCACCGAGGCGAGCAGCTCACGCAACCTCGGGCCGTGCGATACCGTCAGAAGTCGGCGCAGCAAGCGATCGCAGCGAACATCGGCGGCGAGCGGAGGATCAGGAGGAGGAGGAGAAGGAGGAGGAGGAGGAGGAGAAGGAGGAGGAGGAGGAGGAAGAAGTCGCGGCGGCGAGCGAGGGGGGTAAGCGAGAACGAGAAGGCCTTCTCAGAAGGCGGCGGGACTCCTCAGAAGGCCTCGCGCCTTCTGAGAGATTTGTCCGTGTCTTCGAGGAAGTCTTCGAAAATTTATCAGAAGGTTTGGGGACTTCCGAGCCTTCTGCGAAGGCCCGCCCCTCCTCACTTCCCCCCCACTCTCGCCGCCTAGAAAACAAGTCAGCTCCTGCCTGCAGGCCCTCACCGCAGAAACGCGTCGCTGCCGTCCGCTGCTTCTGCTTGATCGTGTTCGCGAGATCCTCAAGGAGTGGCCCTGGGTCGTCCTCGATCAGTTCGCCGGGCAGCTCAGACTGAGGAAGCTTCCCAGCCTGAAGACCCCCTTCCAGGAAGCTTCCCAGCCTGAAGACCCCCTTCCAGGTCAGCGGGGGCTCTCCTGGGCCAAGGGGGCCCAGGGGTCCAGCCCGTCTCCAGAAGGTACATGCGACAGCGCTGGTGGCGCCCCTTGCCATCCTGGATCTGTGCTGATGAGCTGCATTCCGAAAAGCCTCCATGTGGCCACTCTTGCTCGATGCCTGGCCTGATGGACGGGACGGTTAGGTGCTGTGTCAGCCAAAGTTCTAGACACGCCTTCTGTAAGCAATACCCCCCCCCCCTGGATCCCCGTCGGTCGCACGAGTAATTATCTTAAAGTGGTGAGGCAGCGCCCTCGCTTGCCCGAGTCGCAGGTGGCACCGAGCTGCTGCGGCCAGCGTGCCCACTCGAGTTAGCATGCTGGTGGTGCTGTAGCGCTTCGAGGCACGAGCGAATTGAAATCCCTGCTGCTGTCAGTACCCTCTTGCTCCGCACCTGTCTAGCGTGCATCCTACCTCTAGATCGGCTCCGAGATTGCTCGCACTTGTGCTGGCTGTGATGTGAAAACCTTTTCACTGCAAACGTCGTGCAATGTGTTTTGCATCCTCGAAGTATGAACAAATGGCCACACTCTGCGGCGATACAGTGAGCCGCTTCTGCGCGAGAGCGCGGCATGTGTCCAGAAGGCCTGCAATGAAAGGCTGCCGCATGGCAGGGCGAGAACCCTGAGCCCGGTGAAAGGCCGTCTATCCTTATCCGCGTGCCCATGTGGGGGTGGGCAGTGGTAATCTTCGATGGGATGGAATACGTAAGACACCTGGCATACCGTGTTCCACTCCGAAGTCCCTGGACGATCGACCTAGAAGGATAATCAGGTTCAGCAAACGCACCTCATTGACCAAACGATCTTGGTATGATACACTGCAGCAGCGCCGGGCACACAATGCTGGCGGGTGCCCTAAGCATAGGGCAGAAGGGATAAGTCCATACTGTTACATCGCGTCGCAAAACTCCTGGATGTCCAGAACTCCACGGCCCGAAGGTAAACAGGAGGATGGAGGAGGCAGGAACGCGGAGGAAGGAGCGAGGAGGGAGGAGGGATGAGGATTAGGAGGAGGAGGAGGAGGAGGAGGAGGAGGAGGAGGAGGAGGAGGAGGAGGAATGAGGAGGAGGAGGCGGGAGGAGGAGGAGGAGGAGGAGGAGGACGGAAGCAGGAGGGAGGAGGCGGAGGAGGAGGAGAGGAGGAAGGAAAGAGGAGGGGATGAGGGAGGAAGGTGCAGGGAGGAGGGAGGAAGGGGGAGGGGGTATGGAGTGAGGAGGGAGGAGGGAGCACGGAGGAGGGAGGACGGAGGAGGACGGAGGAAGGAGTGAGGGGATAAGTAGCAGGGGCAGGGTGCGGAGGATGTTTCTCCTGCCTCGGGATGCCTTCAGCTGTGCCTCGCCAAGAGCGCTCGGACAGAGGATTGAGCAAATTCATCGTCGGATCACTTTGAGCCGAGACGAGGAACAGAGACCGATGCCGCTGCCATCGCCTCAGATCAGGGCGTCAGAGAATAGTAACAAAACGACGTGGCGCCTACATCACACAAAGCAAATCCGCCGATCTGGAGTGTGAATTTCCCCCTCCTCCTCCTCCTCCTCTTCATCCTCCTCCTCCTGCTCCTCTTGCTCCTCCTCATCGCCCTCCTCATTACCATCATCAGCAGCAGCATCATCACCATCATCATCACCACCAACATCAAAATCAATATGACCATCAACATCATCAGTATCATCATCATCATCATCACCATCACCATCATCATCATCATCATCATCATCATCATCATCATCACCATCACCATCACCATCAACATCATCTTCATCACCAGCATCATCAGCACCACCATCGTCATCATCTTCATCATCATCACATTATCACCATCACGATCATCATCCGCATCATCATCATGCCAATTATCATTTCCACCATCATCATCGGTATCAGCATCATCATCAACAGCATCATCATCACCATCATCACATGCATCACCATCGGCACCACCATCGTCACCTGCATCATAATCAGCATCATCACCATCGCCATCATCATCATCATCAACAGCATCGTCATCATATTCAGCGTCATCACCATCATCACATCATCACCATCATCACCATCATCAGCACCATCGTCATCACCATCATCATCATCATTATCATCATCAGCATCAGCATCAGCATCAGCATCAGCATCAGCAGCATTATCATCGCCCTCCTCTAAAGCTGGCCCAGAGGAGTTGGTCGAAGCCTCCAGGGCCCACGTCACGGACACAGTGCAGCGTCGCAGGAGAGAGGGCGCAGGACACTCGCGGATCGATCCAGCATCGAGAAGTGCCGCGAAGAGTGCGGGTTTATGGCTAGTTATGCGGCTGTGATTTCTCATGTCGTCGCAATTGCTTTCGCGGCGTCGGATCTCAGGGTTCCCTCGTCGCCACGGCGAAATTCGCCCCGAAGGCATGGCCGGAGCGCGCCCCTGGAGAGGTACGGGGAGCAGCGGTGTCGGCAGGCTCTGTGTCCTCCCAAGAGCAGGGTTCGGCGCTGACGGGGGTCGGCCAACCGCCTCGGATCGGACCTGGCCTCCATGCCCCCGCGGGCTCAGGCTCGGAAGCTCATGTGCGGCCGGCCGAGGCTCGCGACGCGGCCTGAAGTTTAGCCGAAGGGAGCCCTCGGTCTGGCTGATGGCTACTGGCCAGAGCAGAACGGCTCTGGCGGCCGCTCGGGACGCTCCCGGCGAGGCGCAGCTGCTGGCAGGAGAGCCTCCAGCCCCCAGGAGCCGACGAAAGTGTCCGCGAGCGGCCGCCCAGAGGACGAGCGATCGCCCGAATCGTCGGAGCTCCGGGTGCACGGCCGCGCCCCCGGCAGGAGCTGCGCGGCGACGAGCGCTATGCCTCGCGC
>CAUYUJ010016305.1:707994-712994 GCA_963575745.1 Prorocentrum cordatum
GTGTGCAGTCGATGTCGCTCCATGGCTCAGTATCGCGTGCACGCAGGGGGATACAACTTCGCGTGGCATCAGAATCCGGAACGCTGCCGACCTAAGAGATCAATGAATGAAACAGCAAGTCTTACGTCAAAAGCCGGTCTTCATCAGTATCAAGGCCATCCCCCCATAACATCCAGCTTCCACCTCTTCTCAGACTCCGCCATCCACGCCTCAGGCGCCACGGCCAGTGGCAGAACGAGACAGCCTCCCATGCGCAATTCAGCTGAGATGTCGGGTGCGGCCGACGCGCCGCTACGACAAGACAACCTCCAACCTCTATCCTCTCCTCCTCCTCTCCTCTCTATGCCTCGGTCACCTCGACTGGTGGCAGAAAGAAACGTCCTCCCGTACGCGCAATCTACTGAGAGGGGCCGACTCCTTGATCACCACTACGGCAGAGAATGGGCGCGGACCGAGAATCGGGGCTACATTCGCCGGTGTTAGTCTCGGGCGCCGATGCACGGGACACGCGCCACAACATCAAGGTGCTCGGTCCACAACAGGTTGCAGAGAAAGCAACCGAGCGCTAGCATGAGTGCTGTTTTCTCCCCCAC
Organism: Prorocentrum cordatum; assembly: GCA_963575745.1. Taxonomy (NCBI): domain Eukaryota; class Dinophyceae; order Prorocentrales; family Prorocentraceae; genus Prorocentrum; species Prorocentrum cordatum. The sequence goes on from CAUYUJ010016305.1 coordinate 708,588, forward strand.
CGCCACCTTCCTCTGACCAATCCTCCTCCCCCACTCCTCCTCCCCCACTCCTCCTCCTCCTCCTCCTCCTCCTCCCTCCTCCTCCTCCTCCTCCTCCTCCTCCTCCTCCTCCTCCTCCTCCTCCTCCCCCTCCTCCTCCTCCCCCTCCTCCTCCTGCTCCTCCGGCCGGCCGGCCGGTGTGGCGCAGACCCCGCGTTTGGCCCGACGCCGCGCTCTCCTCGCCCGGGGGGCGCCAAGCCGCGCACCCGCACCGGATCTCAGATTTCTGGCAGATTGCTTTTGCGTTTCAATCCGTGCACGGTTTCTTTTAGTTCTGATGGGCCTGTTGTCCACCACCACCACCATAAGTTGGAGGGGGGAAGGAGGTGGAGGGTGAGGAGGAGGAGGAAGAAGAAGAGGAGGAGAAGGAGGAGGAGGAGGAGGAGGAGGACCTCCTCCCCCTCCTACTTCTGGTGGTGGTTGTGGAAAACAAGCCCACCAAGTTCAAGGGGCCGTGCTAGGGCAATCACAAATGAATCTAGGAAGTCCGCGGTCGCGACCAGGCCGTAGGGGCCCGCAGATCGAAACAAATCAGCACATCAGAAGTCTGAGATGCTGGCCGGGCCATTGCTGACGATCCCCTCGCACCCAGGTGTCGCGGCGGCGTCTGATTTTCCAATGCTTTGGTTCTCTGGAGGCCGTTTTCCGACTCCAGAAAAGTAAACAACAATTATTCAGGATGAAAATCCGTCCCCTGGGAATCGATCGAGATCCCGAAATTGCAAAGCCAGATTCTAAGTTACCCACACGTCTCTCTCTCTCTCTCTGTTTCTCTCTCTCTCTATTTTTTTCTCTCTCTCTCTCTCTCTCTCTCTCTCTATATATATATATAGAGATGTATGCGTGCTTAAGTATGTAGTCACATGCAGACATCGCTCGCTCACACACACACATCTGTTTTTCGTGCCAGCGCAGCATTACGGATTGCGACTGCTCGAGGGTGGGAGAGCCGTGATGATGACGATGTTGATGATGATGACGATGTTGATGATGATGATGATGATGATGATGATGATGGTGGTGGTGGTGGTAATCATACTACTGCTGCTGCTGCTGATGATGATGATGATGATGATGACGAAGATCGTGATGATGATGATGATGATGATTATGATGATAGTGATGATGATGATGATGCTGATGATGATGATGGTGGTGGTGGTGGTGGTGATGATGCTGCCGGTGATGATGATGGTGGTGATGGTGATGGTGGCGGCGGTGGTGGTGGTAGTGGTAATTTGTGGTGGTGGTGATGATGATGATGAGTATGATGTCAATGATGCCAATGATGATGAGGAGGAGCAGGAGGAGGAGGAGGAGGATGAGGATGCGGATGATGATGATGATGATGATGATGATGATGATGATGATGTCGATGATGATGATGATGATGATGATGTTGCTGGTGATGATGCTGATGATGATGATGCTGAGGATGATGATGTTGATGATGTTGCTGGTGATGATGATGATGATGATGATGATGATGATGATGATGATGATGATGATGACGATGCTGCTGCTGCTGCTGATGATTGTTATTATTATTATTATGATGATGATCATGATGATGATCAGGATGACGATGAGAAGATTTGGAGGCCTTACTATTTGGAAGGACCGAGAACCATGCCGTGGCAAGGCGCTGGAAATAATGACGCCAGCGCTGCAGCGGGAGCACGATTCGGAACGAGCGGAAGCGCGGAAATGAGGCCAGCGCTGCAGCGGCAACGCGATTCGGAGGACGCGTAGCCTGACGTAGCATGGTGTGGCGAAGCCCCAAAGTGGGGGGAGGGCTTCTGCGGCCCCAAAAATTCACGAATCGACACCGTATGTGTAACCACTTCCGATCGGGTGGTAATTTTTGGATTTTGCGACTTGTTTGGAAGAACCGAAAACCATGCCGTGGCATGGCACTGGAAATAATGACGCCAGCGCTGCAGCGGGAGCACGATTCGGAACGAGCGGAAGCGCGGAAATGAAGCCAGCGCTGCAGAGGGAGCACGATCCAGAACGAGCGGTAGCCCGAAAATGATGCCAGCGCTTCAGGGAGAGCAGCATTTTGAACAACAAACCCAAGCGAAAACCCAACTTCCGGGAATCCTGTGTGTAAGAAACCATACGCGGAGGAGAGTCTCACATTTCCCGATGTCACTAGGTGAGAGAGGAGAGTATTATTCATATTGAGTAATTGTACAGGAGTGGAGAGGAGAGGAGAGGAGAGGAGAGGAGAGGAGAGGATTGGAGAGGAGAGGAGAGGAGAGGAGAGGAGAGGAGGAGACGCGGGGGAGCCAGTCGGCAGAGTCACAGGAACGCACCAGAACATCAAGTCGGTTCCACGTTGCGCTGAGTCACCCTGCCTGCCGGCGCCCACGGTTGCGGCCGGTCCCGAAGAATGGAGGAGCAGTAGGAGGAGGAGGAGGAAGAGGCGGAGGAGGAGGAGGAGGAGGGCTAGGGGGTGGGGGAAGAGGAGGAGGAGGAGGAGGAGGCAGATGAGGAGGAGGAGGAGGAGGAGGAGGAGGAGGAGGAGGAGTGCGCCCAGCGGCTCGACACGCTGGCCCCGCGTCAAGGAAAAGGAGGAGGAGGCAGCTGAGGAGGAGGAGGAGGAGAAGGAGGAGGAGGAGGAGGAGGCGGAGGCGGCGGAGGAGGAGGACGGCCGTCACATCTGACACTTTCCGTCTTCACTATTTGAGGAGTTCTCGTGGAACTCGATTGGGCCTTCTTGGGGCTGTCCTGGCCTCTTGTGAGGCAGTCTTGGGAGTCCCTTGGCTTGGGACCCTATTGGGCCGTCTTGGGGCCCTCTTGCGCCATCCTAGGGCTCTCTTGAGCCGTCGTGGTGCCCTCTTTGCCTGTGGGTATCTGGGGGCCGTCGTGGGGCCGTCGAAAGGCCTTCCAAGGCCATCTCTGGTCCCACGGGCTGCCCTCTTGGGCCGTTTTGCAGCTGTCTTGAATGCCTACTGGGCCATCGTGGGACCTCTTGGGCCATCTTGGGAATCTCTTGGGGACCTCTTGGGCCGTCTTGGGGCCATAGTGGAGGCGTCTTGGACCGCTTCGAGCCGACGGGAGCCAGAAAAGGCGAAAGTGCGAACATCATTCAATACATCCGGGGATGTCAATGATTTGGGCTTCTTCGGACCCTGCTGGAGGTCCTCTTGAGGCCCTTTGGGGCCTTCTTAGCGGCATCCTGGGCCGTCGCGAGGCCATGTTGGGCCGCCTTGGGGCCATCCTGGGCCGTCTTCGAGGCATCTTGGGCCATCCTGGTGTTCTTGGTGGCCTGCATGGGCCGTCTTGGAAGCTCGGGGCGCGGACCCATCGCTTCTCGCGAGGGATGGTGGCCTCGGGAGCGCGGGCCCCATGGCTTCGTTTGCGGGAGATCGCGGCCTCGCGAGGGGGGGGACGTGCAGGCAGGAAGACGCGACGAAGGGGAGGTGGGGCCGTCATGGCTCGTATCCTTGACCGTTCTGCCGAACGGGCCCCAACAGGGCCGATCGGCGCAGTAGTGCCGCCGTCTTGATGCTGTCGTCGAGCTCTGGCGGACGAAATGGGCCTCGACCCCCCAGGGGGAGAAGAACACAGCAACATGGTAATGGAAGAGTCTGCTCACGGAGGGGAGCACCTCAATAGAGTACAGGAGCCTTACCAGACAGCCCTTTGGCATTCTTCCACGCATCAGCAGGCACGAGGCATTCGGTGGCGGATGTGCGTACGTATGCACAAACATACGGTAGGTTCGCGTCGTGTCGACCAGCGGCGCCCCTGCCGCTGGCGTTCAACGTTGAACGCCGCGGGCGATCCAGAATCGGTCCATGTTGAACGGTCTGCCGTTTCGGAAACGCCCGATCGTTAAAGATTGAGCAATCCCCGCGGTGCCAGAAACCAACGCCGAAGTCGGCACGACGCAAACCTGCCGTACATACTCACATACTCACATACGTAGTAGGGCGTTCCAGAGAGGTCCCGCCTGGGGCGCCTCTGTCGCCCTCGGCGGAAGCCGGCGGACGCAGAACGGGGCGGCTGCGCCGGCGGGAGCTCGGCGGAAGGCCGCGGAAGTAGAAGCGAGACGGCAACATTTTTGGATCCGGGGTTTCCGGAGTCGGCCATACTGTGCCCTCCCTCGCCCTGCCGTGATGGCGGATGCGCCCAGCATGAGCCTGGCCAGGCTCGGCAGCTGGCGTCCTGCAAGCCGCAGGAGGGGCCCCAGCAGTGCGCAAGCACCCGTCCTGGCCAGGTCGACCCTGGACCCAGGATCGGTGCGTAGGTGTTGATGTGTGTGTGCCCTCCCTCGCCACGCTGGGGGGCGGTGTGCACGCCGGCCCTGGGCCGAGGATCCAGCGACGACGCGCCGGGAAGCCGGGCACACGAGGCGGC
>CAUYUJ010016305.1:722994-747994 GCA_963575745.1 Prorocentrum cordatum
AGCCCAAGGGATGGAGGGCAGCTTCTGCCAAAAAGGAGCCCGCGCCCAAGGTGAGGGTCCACGGGGCGGCGGTTCCTTTTCAAAGCCGGGCTGCCGCTGTGCATTTTTTCAGTGTCCCGACCACACCCTGCCGCATCTCGCGTAGCCCGAGGGATGGAGGCCAGCTTCCTCCGAAAGGGAGCCCGCGCCCGAAGTGTGGGGCCCACGGGGCGCGCGCGTCTTTTCAGGGGTGGGGTGGGGGGGTGCGCTCCGCACAGTGACGAGGAACGCCTGCAGAGACTAGTGTTGAGGATTTGGGACGGGAGAGCGTTTCGTGTTGCAGCACCGCTGATTAATCTTGGGCTTGGCCTAGTCCCCCTCCTCCCCCTCTTCCCCCTTTGCGCGCCGAGGAGGAGAAGAAGGATGATGATGCTGATGATGAGGAGCAGGTGGAGGAAGAGGAGGAGGAGGAGGAGGAGGAGAAGGAGGAGGAGGAGGAGGAGGAGGAGGAGGACGACGACGACGACGACGAGCTGAGGCGAGTTTACATCATGCGTTTGTGTGCGCGCTCACTGAGGCTGGGGCTTGGGTTGCCCATGGCAGGGAGGAGGGGTGGGGGCGTACCGTGTGCAGACACACCCGCCAACTGGGGTCCTACTTGGAGCCCCCTGTCGGGGACTGGGAGTGTGTTGAGGGGGAGGGGGCTGCTCTGGGATGGTTTGGAAAAGGGGGCCGGCGTGCGTGTGCTGGGTGCGGCCGTACCCAGTGGTCCCGAATCTGCGCCTCCCGATGGAGGGCAGAGTCGTGTGAAGACAAAGGTGGAGGAATGACGAGGAGGAGGAGGAGGACGACGAGGAGGAGGAGGAGGAAGAGGAGGAGGAGGAGGACGACGACGACGACAACGGCGACCTCGGCGACGACGACGACCACGACCTCGGCAACGACGACGACGACGACGACGACGACGACGACGACGACGACGACGACGACGACGACGGCGATGACGGCGGCCGAGCCGAGTCGCACCTGCGCGCCCGGCCGAGCCGAGCCGAGGCGATGGTCGAGCAGGCCCACAGCAACCTCAGCAACGAGAGGGCCGAGCCGTCGCGGGGTGGGAGAGAGGAAGGAGGAGGAGGAGGAGGACGAGGAGGAGGACGAGGGGAAGGGGAAGGAGGAGGAGGAGGACGACGACGAGGAGGAGGAGGAGGACAAGGGGAGGGAGGAGGAGGAGGAGGACGAGGAGGAAGAGGAGGAGGAGGAGGATGGTGACGACGATAATGATGATGGTGATGATGATGATGAGGAGGAGGAGGAGGACGAGGGGGACGAGGAGGACGAGGAGGACGAGGGGGAGGAGGTGGAGGAGGAGAATACGTCGATCTTGGAGGAGGTGGAGGGATGTGAAGGGATGAAGGGGAAGGGGTCGCCTACAATTGGCTCGCGATACTCTTCAGCCTCGCCACCGTCTCGATCAGCGTCGGTGGGTGTGAGTGCCACAGACCGTGTCGCCACTAGAAGGATGAGGAAGAACAGGAGGAGTTGTAGGAAGAGAAGGGATTACGATGAGAGGGAGGAGGGCCAGAGCAAACCCAAGATGCGCCAATGATGTTGCAATACACCATCCCGTCCCAAGACTTGCCCTCAAAAATCGCTTCAAGCCTTCCTTTTTCACCACAAGAAACGCGCCTTAGAAAGGCGAGGACTCTATGGGCACACCATTCAGGCAAGAGCCCCAGTTTGAAAAAGAAGTGCTTGGCATCCTTTCACCGAGGGATGTAAAGTTCGAACAGGTTTGACCATACAGAGGCCTCTCCAGTTGGAGCCGCGTTGGAAAAGGAACCGCCCCCCCCCCCCCACCCGTGTAATGTTTGCACGAAGCTGTGCATCTGGCCATTCAATTTGATGAAGTCTAGAGCGAGCGCGCCCTTTTCTGAAAACAAGACGCCCTCCATCTGTGCAGCTGATCATGTTCAAGCTTAAGGCCTCGAAGAAGAAGAAAAAGAAAAGTAGAGAGAGAGAGAGAGAGAAACCAAAAAAAGAGGGAGAGAGAGGGAGAGAGAAAGCTACAGTTTGAAAGCTAACCGTCCCCCATGTCTGCACTTGTCGCCAAGTTTGATAAGAATGCGCGCTGCGCTAAGGCGAGGACGCCATTTTGAAAACCAGCTGTCTTCCATATTGGTGAGTGCTGCGTGCATGAGGACGAAAGCACGCGGCGAGAAGGCGATACCCTCATTTTGGAAAGGGCCCGTCCTCAATCCTTGTAACTGTCGAACTGATGATGACGATGATGATGCTGGTGCTGATGCTGATAGTGATGCTGATGCTGATGATGATGATGATGATGGCGATGATGCTGATGGTGATGATGATGATGACAATGATGGTGATGGTGATGATGATGCTGATGGTGGTGGTGATGATTATGATGATGCGTATGGTGATCTTGGTGGTGATGATCACTGTGATGATGATGATGGTAATGATGCCGGCGATGGTGGTGGTGATGGCGATGGTGGTGATGATGATGATGATGATGAAGAAGACGATGATGATTACGACGATGATGGTTATGATTATGCTGATGATGAGGTGGAGGACGATGGTGATTATGATGATGATGATGCTGATTATGATGATGATGGTGATGCTGATGCTGATGATGATGATGATGATGATGATGATGATGATGATGATGATGATGATGATGTAGATCGTGATTGTGATGGTGATGGCGATGGTTATGGTCGGTGTCAGTTGTGTTGATGACGATGAAGAAGAGGAGGAGGCGACCCTGGCTGCTTATTCCTCCTCGTATGCCCCTTCGACCATCCTCGACCGTCGGGTTGATTCGGAACTCGGAGCGCGGGGCGCCGACATGCTCAGCTTGGAACCTGGTTGCCCGAAGGAGGGACCAGCGGAGGCCGGCCTGTCGCGCAGTGTTGCGGCGGCACGTCAGCTTCAGAGCGCATCGCTCTGCCCCCGTGGCCGCTGCGTGCGCCCGCGTGCGCCTGGCTTTCGGGCGTTCCCCTCCTTGCCGCCCGTGCCCCGGGCGCCTCCTTGCCGCCCTCCTTTGCGCACGTCTGCCTCCCTCCGCGGCAAACTGCGCTGCCTCACGTGTTCGATCATGGGCCCCGAGTGAAACGCTGACATCCAGGTTTCGTGCTGGAGGCCGCCAGAGAACCGCCGAAGACCAACGAAGACCACCCGAAGACCGCCGCAGACCGCCCGGGGCCGATGGGGAGCCACGGGTCCATGGTCAAATGCGCATCTCTGTCCGTCCTTTTCTCGCCTGCCATCCTTGTGCTCTCCCTCCCGGGCCTCCTCGCCAGACCAGAGTGCGGGCGGAGCGGGACAACCTGCAGGCGCAGCTGGACGAGGCCTCGAGACTAAAGGGCGTCCTCCAGAAGCAGCAGGAGATTCCACCCGACGGTCAGGGACGCCGACAAGGGGGGAAATGGCCTCACATCGCCCATTCTTTGCCAATGCTGGCCTGGGTGGCCCAAGTCTCCCCGGAGCGTGCTGTTTCGAAATCGAGGGCATGTCGCTGATCTATCGGCGATGTACCGCCGATTCCAAGTTAATGTTCCCTCCCCCCGAGCCACTCCCTCGCTACCGTTCCCCTCAGATGGCAGCGGCACTTTCTCTGGTGTGCGGGGCGTTCGACGATCGATTGCGGGACGAGTCAGACCGAGAGTTGATTGTTTTCCAGTGCTCGAGTTTTCACGGCACCGGGCCGCTCGTCTAGAGCTTGAGGACAAGGGCTGCGGTCGCGCGATGCACTACAGTCAACCCGCATAGTAAGGATGGGCAACCTCCCAAGGGTACCCTTTCATCCTTGCCTCCTCGGTCCATCCTTCGCCGCTTTCGCTGGCCGCGCCCCGCTCGAAAAGCTTCGAAGTGGGCGTCCAAGGCCCTTGCATCCTTATCGCGCATCCTTACGAGACTGGCTGACTGTAGTTGTGCCACCTGCTGCTGCTCACGTACCAGCTCCTCCCTCTCTCAGAGAGGCCTCGCCGTCGGACTGCACCCCCGCCGCCAGCGGAGGCCCGCGGGAGGCGTGAACGGCGGCGGGCCTGCCGGCGGGCCAGCCGGCGGAGGGTGGCGGAAGCGAAGGTGAGGCCGAGAGGGCGTCCCCAGGAGCAGCAGGAGCCTCCACTCGACAGGGGCGGCGCTTGCTGGCCTGGCCTGGAGCGCTCCTCGGAGGCGCAGGGAGGGGCGATGGTGAGACGCTTCCAGGTTTCCAGGATACCCAGGGTGCCCCATGTGTGGACCTGTTCCCTGCGGGCTCCAGAAAAACGAGGGCCGCTCGACGCTCCCGAGTTCCTGGAGCGCGTCGTGAGCTCAGCTGCCGCGATACGCCCGCTCCGAAACGCAGCACGCGTCGTGTTCAAAACGTCCGTGTTAGCACGCTGCGTGTTGGCTCGACGTGCTGGCCCGAGTTTTGGCGAGCGTGTGGCGCCGAGCGCACGCCTCCAGTCTCCGTGTCGAGCCCCGCGTCAACGCGCTACGGGTTGCGTGTGGCGTGTCGGGGGCGGCCAAGGCCGTGAGCCAGCTGCAGCCGGACGTCATGTCCACCACGGTTCGCCCGCCGTGGTGGACATGATGCCCGGCCACGTGGCGTATACACCGCTGCTGGGTTCAGGCTGGGCCTGACCAGAGAGCAGTGGATATGCATAGATCTCTTCGCCCTCACAGCCAGAATCTGGACCGGACCCTGTGCGTCTTCCTGGAGCTGATCTTCTCTCGCATGATGTTAGTAGATCTGGACCTGGGCCACGGATTAAGAAAACGCTTGGGGTGAAGTCCAGTCTCTTAGCCCAGAATTTGTTTCGCCCTAAGCAGGGGTGCAAGAGGCGGCGGAGGGCCCGCCGCCGCATCGTCGGGGGGAGGCGGCGGAGCGTACCTGGGGTCAGCCGATCCCCTCCGGCCGACCCTGGCTTGGGAGCCATGTGGAGCCGACACCCCTCCCCCTCCCGCCGCCCCTGGCTTGGGAGCCGCAGGGTGGCTGGCCCGGGTTCGCGTGAAGTCGGGCCTGTCCCTCTACAGGAGGAACATTCAAAAATGGAAAAAAAATCGTCAGGGGACGAATGTTTGAGGAATTTGTTTGAACATGTTGGGGTATGTTTTGACTATTTTTCACTGTTCGTCCAAGATCCGCCTGTAGGAGGACATGGCCCCACCTAAGGTTCGCGGCGTGGCCCTGGCTGGCCCGGGTCTGTGCTGGCCCGGGATGGCGCGTCCCCGAAGGCGGCTGGAGTACGTGTGAGGCGTCGACGCTTTTCCAGTCAGGGCTTCTAGAGTGGCTCCTTCTCCTCTGGCGATCGCAAACATGGATCAAGGTGGCGTGGATTAGCGACGGGTCCAGTCTCCATGGGGAAGCGCGGATTTCCGCCGCCCAGCGGGGCGGCACCGGCCGCATTTTGGTGAGGGCCCCTCCCCCGATCCATGGATTTGGCGACCGCGCGCCAAATCCATGGATCGCTATTCCATGTTTGCGCGCCCCCGACTTCTCGGGTTGCTGCAGGCGCGTGCCACGGCACTGGAAGGCCGCTGAGGCCACAGCGTGAAGAATGTCGCATTGTGCCGTGTCTGGGTCGGACTCTCTGGGCGATGGCGTCGTGATATCGGGCGACATATCCACTGCTCCCTGGCCAGGTCCATCCCGAACCCAGGAGCTGTGTATACGCCCTCCTGGCCAAGCCAGGAGGGCGTGGCGTATACACCGCTGCTGGGTTCAGGCTGGTCCTGGCCAGAGAGCACTGGATATGTATAGATCTCGCCGCCTTAAGATACTGTGGATTCATTAGACATGCTTGGCTTTTTTTTCTGAGCTGTGTTTCTGAGCATCATGCCCTGGCGCCTTCCTCACTCTGCTGGGGGGACCTCGTGGTTCCATGCCCCGTTCTTAGGGGGGGGCTCCACGTTTCTCGTTTCAGATACTGTCAGACACTGCGCAGATGTACGAGATTTCTTTTGTCGCTTCCCCCGAGGTGCAGACAATTGCATAAAGGTAAGCTTTCGGATGTCCCGGCGGATCTCTTGGGTCGGCGCTGGTTCCCCTCTGGCGGCGCCTCTGGCGCCGCCCCGAGCGAGCACGACGCCCTCGGGGGGATCCAGCGCCGATGCAAGAAATCCTCGTGGACCTCCGAAAACTGATGTTTATCATCCATGTGATTCTTCCACTCTCGAGGTGTTCGCTTGAACAAATCTGCCGAGGTGGTGTAGATGGCCCCTCAGCTTTCTGATGATGGGCCGTCCGTCGCCCGCATGACCCTGAGTTCCTTGTCCGACGGTTCATCAGCTGGTGCCTGCACCGTTGGATACGCCCATCTGAGCCAAGTTACATGTGACACGGATTTTAGCAACAACCCTAGTTTTCAAAGGGTTTGGGCTCAAGATCTTGCGATTGCTCGTTTTTTGAATGGCAGCACGATGCTTCGTTGTCGCAATGGACTGTCTCGCATCTGCTGGCCTGGATCTCGTCTTGTATCTACTGCCGACAGTTCCCCTCTAGTACGAGGCCCATTTCCATTGTCTCTTTACTCAGATGAAGAGCTGGACGCAAATATCCGTTTGATGAAGGCAGAGAAGCAGCGGCGCCAGTCCACTCTAGTCATTGGCGCAGCAGGTGCAGTTGGAAAGCGGCTTTGTGCTGCTCTGACTGAGCGAGGGCATCGGGTGATCGCCTCTGACCGGCTGGATCATCAGAATATGGCGCTTGCGATGCAGCACTCCTTGGGAAAGACGGGGCGTTTCGTTGGCTCAGTGGATGTTTGCGACGCTGGCGCACTCAAGAAGCTGTTCCATGAGTACGCGGATAGGAACACGACGGTGTGGAATTTGGCTGCGCCATTGTCGGTTGAGACAGCGATGGACCCCAAAGTGGCAGAAGCAGTGACAGTTGGGGGGATGTCAAACGTGCTTGATGCGATGAAAGAGGTCGGATGTCGTCGTATATGCTTTACCGATTCCATCGGCTCTTTCGGTGCCACAGCTCCTCGTACCGGTGCGACTGCGCGCTGGCTCACCGAGAATCCTGATCAGGACCCGGGCTCCGATTACGGGAGGCAGAAGAAGGCGTGCCGAGAGCTCATGGCTGCTTTCTCCACGGAGCATGGAGGAGACTCGCGCTTCGCGGTGCTGCCTGGCGTGCTGCACACCAATCCTGTTTGGGGCAACGGCACGACGGAGTACGCCCTCGACGCGCTCCTTGCTGCGCCTCACCAGGCGACCAGGCTTGGCCTGCCAACGGGTCCTGCCTTTGTCTGCCCTGTGGATCCCGACGTGCGGTTGCCCATGGTCTTTGTCAGTGACCTCATGCGGGGGCTGGTGGCACTGCAGGAGGCCGACGAAGAGCTGCTGACCGAGCCACAGCGCGGTTATTGCATACCGGGCCTATCATTCAGCCCGAACGAGCTGTTCGCCGAGATTCGGAAGCACCACCCAGGGTTTGGCTTCTGTGTGAAGCTCGACGAGAACATGGACAGGTTCGCCAAATTGTGGCCTGATGACTTGGCTACCGAGCAGCCGTTGCGCGACCTTGGGTACAAGCCTGAAGTCAAGCTGGAGGAAATGGTTGCAAGTGTCCTCGCGGCGCACGATGAGCGAAACGTGGAGACCGCCAAAGCATTCTGGGAAATGGATTCCGACGGAGATGGCACGATCAGCAGGGCTGATGTCGAGACGCATATTCGCCGGTACTTAGTTCGGGGACGCTCAGATTACAGGGAGTCGTTGAAGGCTGATGTGGTGGGCGATATGGTGGACCGGTTTATGAACAAGCTCGACACCAATAAGGATGGGCTGATCTCGTGGCAGGCCTTCTCGGAATGGAATCGCTCGAACACTGTCGCGAGCTTTGTTGGAAACTCCTGCGACAACATTTGAACGTGGTTTCGACGCAGGAAAAACGCATGTTGTTATTTCTCGTGGTGGGGCTCTCCATCTTGGAATGCTCTTCGCTTGGGGCATCTCCACATGGCACTGGCCCATGTTATTGGCCCGCGTTCTTGTGGATATGTGCCGACTATATGGCCGCACAGTCGCGCTCGAACCCTCTCGGGGGTAGGGGGGGCTGGCCGAGGAGAGGGAACATCGGCTCTCAATCGCTCACTTCTGCGCGCTCTTGTGGATACGTATCGACTATACGGCTGCGCAGTCGCGCTCGAAGCATCTCGGGGGATAGTCATGGGCGGAAAAACCACCCCGATCCCGATAATCGGCATTTGCTACAAGGCCCTGGGCGTTTACCAAACAGCCCTGCCCTGATCGATGCTTTCCGAGGGTGCGTTGACTAAACGGCTTCGCTTGTCGGAGTGCTGATTAGGGGGGGACTTCTGCTCTCGAGGTAAGGTAAGGGAACATAGGCCCGAAATCGCTCACTATTGGCCCGCGCTCTTGCGGACATGTGTCGACTGTATATGGCTGCACGCAGTCGCGCTCGAACCCTCTCGGCTGGTAATGTTTCCTTAGGTTCTCTCAGGGAGACCGAAATCTGACTCCTGGAAATGGGGGGCTCGTTCCATATTTAGGGTTCCGTTTGACAGCGTTTTGACTGTAAGGGGAGGCTGGCCGAGGGAAGGAGGAAGAGTGGAGGAGGAGGTGGAGGCGGAGGACGAGGGGGAGGAGGAAGAGGAGGAGGCGGAGGAGGAGGAGGAGGAAGCGGAGGAGGATGTGCAGGAGGAAGAGGAGGTGGAGGAGGCGGAGGAGGAGGAGGCGGATGCGGGAGGCGGAGGAGGAGGAGGAGGAGGAGGACGAGGAGGAGGGAGGAGGAGGAGGAGGAGGAGGAGGAGGAGGAGAAAGTAAGGAGGAGGAGGTGAGGCTGGCCGAGGGGAGGGACTAGCGGGCCCCCAGTCGCTCCCTCGTCGCTCGGGAGGCTCGGGCGCCCCAGCCTGCCGGGCGGGGAGCGCGCGGCCGGGGGCTCCTCTTCCTCCTCCTGCTCCTTCTCCTCCTCCTGCTCCTCCTCTTCCTCGTCCTCCTCCTGCTGCTTGCTGCTGCTGCTGCTGCTGCTGCTGCTGCACCCTCCTCCTCCTCCTCCTCCTCCTCCTCCTCCTCCTCCTCCTCCTCCTACTCCTCCTCCTCCTCCTCCCTCCTCCTCCTCCCCCCCCTCACCCACTCTGTCCGCCTCCCCTCTCCATGTCCGCTCCCTCCCCTCCCCCCTGTCCACAATCACACAGTATGAGTGATGCCCTCCTCGCTCCCCTGACTGTCCGGAAGATGTTCGCCCCCTCTCCGCGTATTGTTTTTTACACTGGATTCCGGCGAGTTGGTCTTTCATATGTGTTTTTACACATCCGTTTCTTCTTGGTCATTCAAAATGATATTCCCGCTACAGCGCTGGCCTCATTTTTGGGCTTCCGCTCGTTCCGAATCGTGCTCCCGCTGCAGCGCTGACTTCATTTCCGCGCTTCCGCTCGTTCCGAATCGTGCTCCCGCTGCAGCGCTGGCCTCATTTCCGCGCTCCTGCTCGTTCCGAATCGTGCTCCCGCTTCAGCGCTGGCCTCATTTCCAGTGCCATGCCGTGACATGCAATGCAATGCTAAGGTGTTTTCCGCTGCGGGATGCCATGCCTTCAGCTGCAATGCCACGCCATGCTGTGTCATGCTACGTGTTGATCTTCAACGCCATGTAATGCTATGCCATGCAACGACATCCGACTGCACGGATAGAGAGGATATCTACGCCTTGGTAAGGGATGGGAGGGAGGGGTAGGACGTCAGATAAGACGCTTGCGCACCTAGCTTGGCTCCCCCCCCCCTCCCTCACTCTGTCCGCTCCCCCCTCCATGTCGCCCCCCCCCCCTGTCCGCTCCCCCCCGCCCCCCACTCTGTCCGCTCCCCCCTCCCCTCCCTGTCCGCTCCCCTCCCCCCTGTCTCCGCCCCCCTCTCCCACTCTGTCCGCTCCCCTCCCTGTCCGCTCCTTGCTGTTCCACTGCGCCGCTTCGGGGGAGCGTCTGGAACCAGAGATGCATCAAGGAAGAGCCAGCTAGCAGCCAGCACGATAGAGCGACACATGCATGTGAGAACGTACCACCTGTAGCCGCGACGGCTCGGCACAACCTGCCCGCGGGGCGCCTGTTCGTGCCGACTCACGTTTTGCATGGGCCCCTGCTCGGACACCTGTCCGCCCCCCCTCCCCCCCCCTGTCCGCTCCCCTTCCCCCCCCCCTTTCCCCTGTCCGCTCCTGAGCAAAGGCCCGCCCTCCGCCGTCGCCGGAGGCAGCTCGAGAGGCCGCCGCGCACGTTCGGCTCAAGATCTTGCACTGGATTCAAGGCTTGAGCACTGGGCCACTGGGCGCTTCCAAAGATGGGGCCACTGTCCGGAGAGTCTCCCGTCCCTTTCGCGTACTGCTTTTGCACGGGATTTCATGATTTGGTTTCTCTACGTGCTTTTTCAATCCGGTCGTTTTTTGTTCTTCCAAAATTGGTGCTCCCGCTGCAGCGCCGCCCTCATTTCCGCGCTTCGGTCATTCAAAATCGTGCTTCCGCTGCAGCGCTGGCCTCGTTCCCGCGCCTCCGGACGGCACTTGGCGTTCGAAAGCGCCAACATCGAGCAAGGACGGTTGCGGAAGACACGGAGCCAGCATTCCAGACAGACCTTGTCCTCTCGTAGACGGGCCATTTACCCTCCAAATTATCCTGTGTCATGCCGTGGCATGCAATGCGATGCTGCGTTGTGCACCGCTGTGCGATGCCACGCTTTGCGTTGCTATGCTTTGTGATGCAATGCTTCATTACGAAATGCCACGCCATGCTATGACATGCTATGCTCTCGTGCTCTTATACGCCATGCGTTTCCATCCATCGCGTACCCTCTTGTGATCACTGCCCTGCTCGACATCCGACTTTGCGAGTAGACAGGAGATCTCCGACATGGTAAGGGATGGGAGGGAGGGGTAGGACGTTAGATGTGACGCTAGCGCACCTAGCTTGTCCTCCTCCTCCTCCTCCTCCTCCTCCTCCTCCTCTCCTCCTCCTCCTCCCATCCTCCTCCTCTCCTCCTCCTCCTCCTCCTCCTCCTCCTCCTCCTCCTCCTCCTCCTCCTCCTTCTCTCCTCCTCCTCCACCTCCTCCTCCTCTTCCTCCTCCTGCTCCTCCTCTCCCTCATCTCAAGCCTTTTCGGCCCTGGCCTTTTCCCCAGGGCTGTCCCAGGACCTCCACGAGGTGCTTGAGGGACTTCCGTGCCCCTG
Source organism: Prorocentrum cordatum (assembly GCA_963575745.1). NCBI lineage: Eukaryota > Dinophyceae > Prorocentrales > Prorocentraceae > Prorocentrum > Prorocentrum cordatum. Next base: position 734,160 of record CAUYUJ010016305.1, read on the forward strand.
TCCATTCTTGTTCAGGTTTTACGGTTGACTAACGCTGGGACACCATGGGGCGCCATGCGCGCCACGCTCCCGCAGCTGAGGGCGCACCCTGGCGGCAAGTGGTGGGGTCCACCCGCCTATGGAATCGATGCAAAGGGTGTAACGCATGCGAGTACAACGACCGCCTCAGCCCCACTCATCCAGTCTGCCCCAGGTGCCACAGGCCCATGAAGTTGCACCGCTCTCGTTCACGCAGCCCCAGCGTCGTTCGCTTCGGGCCCGAGGAGATCTTCGAGTTTCCCGACCAGGCTGCGAACATCGAGGGCGGTGCCCAGGCAGTCGGCGCCAAGCCGCGCACGACCTCCAACGCCGAGCTGGCCGCTCACTTGCGGCAGGCCATGGCCATCGCCACCGACCCAGCCTTGCAGGCGGTACTCCACGCCCAGGTGCAGCGGCTGGGCGCTCCCGACGTCGTCGAGGTCCAGGAGAGCGAGGTCGAGGCGATCAGGAAGGCCGACGGCGCGTGGCGGGCGGCCACGAACCATCACAACCAGGTCGTCAATAATGTCATCAGGCTCCGCAAGGCGCTCGAGGCTGCAGAGAGCAAGGAGCAAGCCGCCGCGCTCGAGGTCGCTCGCACGGAGCAGGCCAAGAGGCGCGCGGCGGAGGCTCTCGCCAGGGCAGAGGGAGTCGGCCGCTGCGACCCGACTTCCCATGGTGCCCAGGGCGACGGGCCTCAGGAGCCCTTCACGGTCAAGTGGGACCCCGACCTCTTCAAGCAGATCGACGAGCTCGATTTCACCGAAGCCGAGCAGGCGGAGCTCGACGCCATCAAGAAAGGGCTGGAGGACCTCCAGCAGCAGTTCGCTACCAAAGGACCGCAGGTCACGAGCCTCATCGAGAGGCCTCGCGAGGTCCGCAGCGCCCAGGAGGCCAGGCACGCCAAGAAGCGCAAGGGGGCTGACGGCCAGACCAACGGCGGCACTCCTGGGCAGGCCGACGAGGCAGCCACCCCGCCACGGGGCCCCAGTGGCGTGGCTGGCGCCGAAGGCAGCTCAGCCGATGGCGGCGTGAGCGCTAGCCCCGCCGAGGCCGCGCCTACCACGGACGCCGACCAGCAGCTGGCGGCCGAGGCCACCAAGCTCTCGGCCGCTAGGTTCGCAGCCCAGGCCGCCGCCGCCGACGCCACTCGACCAGGAGGAGCTGCCGCAGATCCTGCCGCCAAGGCCAGCGCCAAGAGCAAGGGCAGGCGCAACGGTCGAGCTCACTCCGAGTGACTAGGCACAGCAGGGTCACTTTCAGCTGCGGGATCGGCGAGCGCCCCTGCCGCTCACGACGCCGTGGCAGCCACTACCAGTACCAGCACATCCTCTAATTTGTTAGTTGGGAACATCACATGTGCAGGCCAGAAAACGTTCGACTGGGTCAAGACATCTGCGGACGACTTCGTGGCTTTTGTGGAGACACACATCAGCGACGGCAGCGTTGGCAAGTGGAGGGCACGATATCGAGATATCAATCGTCGGCGCTTCGCCAACCCTGCGAGACCTCCTCAGGTTGATCAGGAAGCTGGGAGGCTACACCATTCCACCAGTGAAGGCACAGTCGCTCCTGAGCATGCCAATGAGGGAGGAGAGCGGTTTCTCCCCAGAGGGCACCTCCGCGCCCATCCCCTCTTAGAGCGCCTCCAGGCCAAAGGGCTCCAGTGTCTTCCCACCTCCAGCAGCCTCGATGGTTTCCTCCCCGTGATCATTCACCTCAAGAGGTACTCCATTGTAGCTGTGTTCTTTTACGCTTTCTGTAGCATAGGCCTGAAAGGGCCCAATGTCGCCCGCTTTAGGCGTCTCGGGAGCCTCCTCAGGCCCCTCCAGCTCCCATGGTTTTGTCGTCGGGGACTGGAACCTCAGCCCCGAAGCTCTCAGTAGGACAGGCTTTCTCCAGCAGGTCCAAGGGGAGATCCTTTGCGCTCCTGTGGAATACACGTACGACCCAGGCGGCGGACGTAAGCCATCGCATTTGGATTTCGTTGTTCATAGCGCTGCTGCCCGCCCGTACCTGGTCGACGCGTCCGCCGTGCATGACACACCGTGGAAACCTCACATAGGTTTGCGAATTCGGCTCGTTCAAACAGGAGACCAGCTCCTGACTAGAGTTCTCGGCCTGCCTAGACGGCCCCCCGCCGCCAACAAGCCCCCCAGAGTTGCCACACCTGGCTCTACGGCCAGCCGTGCCAGAGCAGCCAGACAGGAAGCCCGTCTCAAGACAGAGGCTAACAGGCAGACTCTTCTTCAAACGCTTACCCAAGGTTTCCAGGGCAATGACCCTTCAGATTTGTCCACCAGTGCTGGTGAAACGTCCGACAGCGACGTGGCCGAACCCCAGCTCGCGGACAGCTCTGACGAAGAAGATCCCTGGGCTCACGAGAGCAGTTTCAGCCCACATGCGCCTGCTGGCGCCTCGAACCCCGCTCGCGTCGAGACAGAAGACATGTCGCCAAGCTCAGCATTGGAGTGCCGGCCCTGCCATCCAGTCAGCATCGCTTTGCACCGCTCAACACTGAGTATCATAGCGAACATGTTCAGCCTGATGCCGTTGCATGTTCTGCCGCCCGCCCTGATGGTGAGCTGCAACAACAGCACAAGGACGGCTTTTCCCTGCATGATTCTGCCTCTTGTGACAGTCAGCCATGCCTCTCAGCCAGCGTAGACAGACAGTAGAGTTTAACAGGTAGTAAATTGAAAGCCCAGCGCGTGAACCCCCCCAGCGACCCTGACGCAAGCCAGGGGGCCCAGCCTCCGTGCCTAACTAGGAGCCCCGAATTCAACATCAGCCCAGAGTTATGGAGTGCTCACAGGCAACAAATCAGTGTCTTGCCGCCGCAAGCCTCGCGGCCTGCCCCTGCCGCTGCTGCTTCCGTAGCCTTTAGGCTCAAGCCTGACATCGCCCTGCAGCTTGGGCAACGCTACGGCACGTGGGTCACGACCGGTGAGACTTCCATTTGTGCACACCACCATATCCCCTTCAGCGGAACTTCACGCGCCGAGGGACCGCAGTACCAGACTGAAGTCGTTCGAGAGTTGCAGTGTCGACGCATATCTCCACTTGCTGACAACAGCAGCACGTGGTGGACGACACTCCACACCCTGCTACAGGGCATTTACAGGCACAGAGCACGGGGCAACGGTCACCTCGAGCTCCAGCAGTTGTTCAGAGGGATCGAGAGGCTCTTCGAATCGCCCCCCAGCCAAGCCGCTCACGTCATCCACGACAAGGACGGCTACAGTTGGGCACAGTGGCTCGATTTCCTCGGCAACATACAGCAACTCAGCCCTGAGCAGGTCGTCGCTGGTGCAGTCAGAGCATCACGACTAGCACGGCGAGGACAGCAGCGTGCCATACGACGCGCCATCTACAACTTTCGCGACTGGGCGGTCACTGACGACGCCATAGGTATATTACATCGTGCATTACGACCTCAGCCACAACCCGCCGAGGTCACCAAGGACCGCGGCGCCACCATCATGCACCCCAAGGACCTGATCGACAGCAAGGTGGACACCTGGAGACGACTCTGGGCACCCGAGGGAGCTACCAATATTGGCGGCCTGCAGGAGTGCTTCCACCGCATCGTCGAACGAATCCAGGAGTGCCCGCTGCCGCCCATCACCAAACACGAGGTGTGACAAGCCATCAGGCGTCTCAAAGCCAATACTGATTTGGGAGCTGACCGACTTCGACCAGCCGACCTTCAACGACTACCAGACAATGCACTCAGCGAGCTCGCCGAGCTGTACAACATTGCAGAGCAGGTACAGATGTGGCCCCATCAACTCCTTCACACCATCGGCGTCATGAGGGCCAAGAAGGAAAACGGGGATAGGATACTCGGCATCATGACCATCATCGCTCGGCTCTGGCCCCTCATCAGGGAACCCTACGTACAGGCCTGGAACAGGGAGTATTTCGCCCACTGGGATGCCATCGCCAAGGGGAACTCTGCGTTCCGCGAGGCCTACGAGCGCAGCCTCCACGAGGAGGTGGCCGCCAAGCTCGGCATCACGCAGGCCCACGGCCTCCTCGACGTATCGCAGTTCTACGACTCCATACATTGGACCACCCTCATCGACGAGGTCCTAGAGCTCAATTTCCCGCCCGAGATCTTGGGCTTAGAGGTTTTACAGTGCACGGCACCACGCACGCTCATGCAGAGCGGCGCCTACGCCGATGCCATCCAACCCACGCGCTCAGTGGTACAAGGGCTGCGGTCGGGCACTCGTTTCGCCAAGATCATGACTTACAGGGCCTTGCTCCATGTCACCACGTGCCATCCCCAGGCACGGCACCGCATATGGGTCGACGACCTGTCGCAGCGCATGCAGGCCAGCCGACGCGCCCTGCGCGTCGACATGGTTCACGTTCTCACCGGCACTTGCATGGCGCTCCAGGACTACGGCCTCAGCATCGCCAAGAAGAGCGTCATAGTATGCACACGCATCCAGGACGCCAGGTACATAGCCAAGGCCATGCGCATGAAGGGGCACCCCATCCAGCCACGCGCGCAGGCCGCATACCTGGGGGCCGACCTCAGCTGCGGCACCAGGCAGGCGCGCGCCACCACCACCCAACGACGTCTACGGCACCGAAACATGCATGTCAAGATCGTCAGGGTAGCCCGAGTCACCAAGCGATATCACGTTACATCCCGTCTGGCCATCCAGGGCGGGCTCGCAGCAGCCAACTATGCCCACCAACTCTACGGCACATTTGGGACGGCCATGACTACTTGCAGGCGGCGTCTGGGGGGCGCGGTCGGACCACGGCTACGGGGACGGTGTTTGACCACTCTTCTCGACCTCAAGGCTGCAGAACGCGACACTTCCAACCAGCAGCTCCACCATGCCATCGACAGCACGTGGGCAAAGATCGTCGAGCATGTCAAGCGCATCCCAGCAGCTCAGCGTGTCCGACACATACGTGGCCCACAAGCCACCATCATCCACTACCTCATGCAGATGGGGTGGGACCCAGCACGACCTACTCAATGGCACATGCCTCAGATAGCAGGTCTCAGCGGGGACTCATGGGTGATTGACGTCACTGGGCTCTCAGGTTTCCCCGACGCCGACATTCCGCATCAGCTCCTACTCGACATCGACACCAGCATCTGCCACCAACTGTGGACTGGCGCGAGCAAGCACCATGGAGGCGAGGGCCTACAGCATGGTGTGGACAACACGTCCTACCGCAGGCTGCTCACCTACTTAGAGCGCATGCCACAAGGAATGAGGTTGGCCAATTTGATGCTCACCATTGCTACGGGCGCCATGTGGACACGACAGCGAGTATTTCAGGAGACAAAGAGGCCAGACGTTGACGCCAAGTGCCCCAGGTGCGGCCTGGCCAATGAGGATGATTTCCACCGCTCCTGGGAATGCGAAGGCAATCAGGACAACCCCATCCTTCAAGGCACCAGCTATTTACTACCAGAGGCCTACGCCCAGCGGGACATGTACGAATGTTTCTGGACCAGGGGACTAATGCCAGCAGCATGGACGGCAGTACCACAACCGCCACAACATGAACGGTGGCCCTGCCATGGTTTCGAGCGCTTCTTCCCACAATGTCTACGTGACCACGCTGATTCGACACTTTACGCCTTCGGTGACGCAAGCGGCGGCCAGGACACCAACAACCCAAAGCTTCGGAGGGTGGGTGTAGGAGCCGCCATTTTCTCCAGCCTCGAGGACAACGACATGGAGATGAGTGCTGCTTTCTGGGGGGCGTTACCTGGTCCTCATCAGACGGTACCCAGGGGCGAGCTCCTCGCTCTCGTCGCGACGGTGGAGGCTACGGATCAGGACCTCGTCTTCTTCACCGACAACGAAGCCTGCTATATCAATTTCCATCGCGGCAAGGCCCAGGAACCTACGGGCAGCGACGCCGACCTCTGGTTGAGACTGAAGAAGGCGATTGCGCAGCGCACTGGGACGACCACAGTTGTCTGGATACCTTCTCACGCCGAACCACAGGACATCATCCAAGGGAGGATTGCTTCGTCTTTGGCGGTGGGCAATTGTGTTGCAGACACTCTTGCTGGCATTGCCGCCAGTGAGGCACGGGTTTCACCTGCACCGCCAGCGGGTAGCGCTGGCTGCAAAAAGCTTTTCAGGTCCGCATGAGGTTACTTCGCACTGCACTCGACACCCTCGAGGCCCAGAGGCAGGAGTTTCAGTGTCAGAGGGAGCAACGCCCTAAGAGGCAGGCGGCTAAGGCCGACCGACCGCCTGCCCCTCGTTATTGTGCTCTCTTTGGGTCCCAGCACTCTGTCGACCCCACTGGCTCCCACTGTACTAGGTGCTTTTGTTCCTCCAGCAAGGCTTCGAGGTCTAGTTGGCTCCTTTCGGAATGGTTTGAGCTTCTTAACATTGACGGCACTTATAAGGAGGCCCCTCAGGGGAAGTCGGTCCATGTCGCGGGGGGGTCGTGCACAGTAGCCACCGTTCTCGGTTCCACGCTGGGCTGAATTTGTGGTTATGTGTCAAGTGTGGAGCTTATGCTCAGTTGGTTCTCGGGAAACTCGGGGAACCTTGCGGTGAGCTCACCCCCTCGGGGCAGGAATACCTCAAGCGTATTTCCAAGGGGCTCTGGCCGAAGGCCCTCAGTCGAGCTGAGAAGGCCTCCAGAGCTCACAGCACCCCAAGAGGGGTGGCGGAGGTCTAATTATCCACATCGCTACGCGATCAGGCAGAGACTCCAGAGACTCCTCCTCCCCCTCATGTCGTACGCTTGCCTCCTCCTCCTCTTCCTCCCCCTCCGCCTCCTTCTCCGCCTCCTCCTCCGCCTCCTCCTCTTCTTCCCCCTCCCCCTCCCCCTCCTCCCCCTCCTTCCCCCTCCGTAGCCATTTTGGCTCATGCCATCCACCAGCGGATGACAGTCCCATTGCTCAAGCTCGCTAGGCACCATGTCTCGCGGTGTGAGAAACGGGGAGGTCTCCGACGTGGAGGTGGATGCGGGAGGCGCCCCAGCCGGTTGCGCCCTTTCATCACCACGTGCTTCACGGAGGTCGCGAGCTCGTGTTTCTGCTGACCGTCTCGTTCAGCGGCTCTCCGGTAAGGTGGACCAGCTCGCCGCGCAGGCGCAGCTGGCTGAGGAGGCGCTCGCGCTCATCATGGGGAACTCGGAGGTTGGGGCTCGGCTCAGGGCGGTAGTGCTTGCTGTCGTGGTCCTGGTCCGCGGCGAGGAGCCCCAGTGGCTCGGTGTGCTCCGCCGCAACGTCGCGTTGCACGCCGTCGCGGAGGACATCGATGTGGAGCACGCCTCGGCCACCCGACTCCGTCGGGCGCAACGTGGGCCCAGGCTGGAGGAGAGGAGGCGCTCCCCTTCCCGCCAGGCCGCCCGTATGCGTGCTGAGGCGACTGGGCTTGACGGCCGTGGAGGTTTTCAATTTCGCACTGAAGCTCCTGCCCTCGTTCCTGGTGCGGGCAGTTGGGCGAGGCTGGACGCCGCAGGCGCCAGGTGCACGCGCGGCGCTCCTGTCTGTTCGTCCTGCCGCGCGGCCGAGCCGCCGCCATGCGAGAAGTGGGAGGCGCTGCTAGACCCAACGTCATCAGCCACGACGTCGGGACCAGCACGTGCGCGAAGAGCGAGATGCGGGCAGTTAAGCTTGTACCAAACATCGTCGGTGTGGATTACGTGGTGCTCTCGCCGACGAGCAAGCACATTATGGAAATCGAGGAGAGGAGCAGCGACAACTGTGGGCGCGGGAGCGTCCTGGCCGTGTCGCCCAGCCGTTCGTCCAGCGCTTAGCGCGGCTGGCGGCCTCGATCGAGGAGCACGGCACGGTGGCCAAGGATTGTGCCGCCACGGGGAAGTCCGTGGAGAAGGGCGGCCCTGCTGCCCAGCCTGCCTCTTCCCTTTATGCAGCGTGGGCGCCAGTGGATATGCCCCGTGACCCTGGTGAAGGGTTTCTCTTCGGAGGCTTCGACTCCTGCTCGGAGTGCGACGTGATCCGATTCCTGTACCTGGTGCAGTGTGGCGGTCGGGGGCTCCAGTCGTGATATTTCACGTTGCTGTACATGTTCCGAATCGTCGGATCTCAGGGTCACCCGTTTTCTGACCATCCTGGGGCCCGTGGAGGGCCCCAGACCGCCGCAAGCGGCGCATCAAACCTCAGGACCCGCTCCCTTCAACAGTGGCCACGCGCACAGGGGGGTACGGGGGAGGGGGGGACGGCTTCTAAGAAGCCTTCCCCCCTCACCCTGGTGACCCCCCTCTGCGCGTGGCCGAAGATCCACTGGGCCCGCTTCCCTCTGCACCCGCCGCACCCCACCGCGAGGCGGCCACAGCCTCGCCGCCGCCCTGCCGCCGCACCAGCTGCGTCGCGCCGCTCGGCGCGGTCTCGATGCCGGCGCACTCCACCCCGTGCTGCACGGTCACTGCGGGGCGCGGGCGGGGGGCCTGCCACTTCGACGTGAGACGAAGCCAGGGCGATGATAACATCGGGTGAGGAGGAATCGAGAATCTCTGAGACCCAGCGGCTCTGGAGGATGTCTCGGGCGCCGCGGCCTTCCCAGAGCGTGCCGGAACGCTCTGCGAGCGTTCCAGAACGCACTGGAACGGAATCCTCCCCGTCCTCACCCCATCCGACGTGCTACTCTTCGGGCGGACTCGCGCTTTCTCGGGCGTGCGCGCTCTTCCTCCGTTCCGGCCTCGGGGGGCTGTCTTGAGGCCCCCGCAGCATCGAGCATCGAGCACGGAGCCGGCACTGACGATCCGACGCAGCGACAAGGCATGAGACATCGCATCCGAGGCTGCGGCCCGAGCCCCGGCCCACAGTTCCGGGGCGATGCCCCGGCCGCAGCGGTCCCCGAGGGTGATGGGGCCCAAGCTGAAGCGCAGGCGCCCGGTGTGTAACGATTGCGCCGCCCAGGTCTCGGGAAGGGTAGCCCTTGGCCCAGCAGGCATCCAGCGTCTCGATCTTTTTGAGGCACGGGCTCCCCGGGACCAGTTTTCATCCCGAGCCGTGTTTTGACGGTCCCGAGGCCGAAAGCTATGAAAAACCTCCGTCTCGACTTTGTCGACGGCTATGTCCGGGATTCGAGACGCCATCAAACCGTCGCGATGAAACAAACAATCGATTGGACGTCGCGACGGGGCGAGATCCCAACGGGATGACTGAGATCCCAACGGGACGGGTGAGATCCCAACGGCCTAGGAAACCAGGACGGAAGAGATCCCATCTGGCGAAAAACTCCAAGATGGCCTCAATATTGCTCTAGAGACCTCCAAGACGGCCCAAAAGAGGAATTCCAGGAGAGCCTAGAAATGCCAAAGTCATTAACTTTCGTGCAGAGTTTAGCGGCCTTCGCGTTCTCCCCTTTTCGGGGTTCCGACGGCCCTTGAATCCTCAAAAATGGCAGTAAGAGGGGCCCGAGACGGCCCAAGAGCGCCCCAAGACGGCCCAAAAGACTTCCAAGACGGCCCTAAGGCGCCCGACGAAAGCCCCAAGACGGCCGAGAGGGGCACTTCAGTCTGCCGCCGAAGGCCTCAGACGGGCCAGGGGCGGCCTAAGAAAGTCCAAGCGGCTCCCATAGGCCCCCAAATGTTACCCCAGAGACCCGACCAGAGGCCCCCAAGGGGCCCCCCAGAGGCCCCCCAGAGGCTCCCAGGAGCCTCCCAGAAGGCCCCAACAGGCCCCGTTTTGTCCTCCCTCACCCGAGGCGCCCAGGGCTAGGAGGCACCTGGGAGGTGTTTGGGCGGCAGCCAGGAAGCACCTACGAAGCGCTTGTAAGCTAAAACAAACCTCGTTGGGATCTCTGCCGTCCTGGCGTTCGTACCAGTTGGGATCTCAACCTGTTCTGTTGGGATCTCGCCTGTCCTGTTGGGCTCTCGCGATTTCTCTGTGGACGTCTGGGGGCCTCTCGCGCCGCCCTCATCACATCCGGGCCTCTGCTCGTCCGCGTTCGGGCCCTGCTTTCTCTTCGGTTCTCGAGGCTCGAGGACCGAAGCGTTGCCGAATCTGGCTGGATTTTTGTTGGGGCCTCCGGTGGCCTCTAAGGTACGAAGCCTCTGAGCGCCGTCGTCAATCGCCTTCGCGCCTCAATTCGTTCGCATCTGCGCCCGGGCACATCGTAACTGGAGGCGCTTCGGTCGGATCTACCGCCGTCCGTCATCGCGGCCATGTTTAGCATCGTCCTCGCGATCACCGTCGGTGGCGTGCACCTCGTGCCCATGATGGGGACACAATTTGTCGATGTCAATGCGCCCACGTGGGCCCGTGGACTAGCAGCCCCGGGGCCGCGCGCGCGTTCCCGCAGGCGCCCTCGCAGAAATCGGCGGCTGCTGCACGCGGCGGGGAATTCTGCAATTCTAGGACGAGGAAGAGGAATGCGGGGAGGACGGGGCGCATCAGCTGTCGACGAGTCGACGGGGGGGGGCACGCTCATCGACTGAGGACTCGGTTCGCCCTGGGGTCCTGACGCTGGCGGCGCGTGCCCCACAACTACCCTCCGAGCCCGTGCGACATCCGGGCCCAAACGGCCGCCGAGCGGGTCGACTTCCCACCGCCGAACGGGTTAGGGCCCCTTCGGCAGACGAGCGGGTCATGTTCCCGCCGCCACATTAGAATGGAGCCCGTTCGGCTGCCCCTTCGGCGGCCGAACGGGCTCAGACTCTGAACAGGTTCACAAAACAATTGAGGCGCCATCTCAGCTGCTAGAGGGAGAGCGCACGCCTGGAGTGACAACGCGAAAGCGAAGAGCGCGAAACTGTCTACCACTGTTCGCAGCACGCCCGCTTCGAACGCACTCCGTGTTCATCCACCCACACGCGCGGAAAAAAAAAAAACGATGGGGACGAGGGGCGCGGGTGACTCCTGCAAGCGGGGGCACGCAGCAAAGCTCTCCTGACGAATGCCACCGGCGGTGCCGCGCGTGGGGCCGCCGTGTTTTTCTGCCTTGCTGGGCAACCTCTTGGGGCAGTCCCTGGGCCCCCGGGCCCCTACAAACGGATCTAGGCCAGAAGAGCATCCTTCAATAGCATGAGGCCCCCCGCGGGCCAAACCAAACCGCAGGGCCACTCGAGGGCGCACTGCCCCCGGATGCACGAGAACATCCAGCAAACATGAAGACACCCTCCTTGAAGCGACCTCGATCTCAAACCCCTCGGTCCGACCGCACCCTGGGCGCTCTCGCGAGCGCCCCTCCCAGCCCCCGGCTGGGCCACGCTGTGCCCGACCGCGCCCTTCTCGGCGGCGCGCCCAACGGGGGGGGGCAGGCGGAACCAGACCACCGACGTCAACGTCATTATTCTTGAATGACGTCGACCCCCAGAAAGGTTTCGACCAATTCCCCGCTGCCGGTTTTTCATCCTGACATGTTTTTCAACTGTCCCGAGACCTGGGAAAAGGCCCCCAGAGCCTCAAAATTGAGAAACATGTTCTGTCGCGATTGATTCATGAGTTTAGGGGGTCTTGGGAGGGGCCGGACCTGCTCAGCAGGCGGCGCAGAAAAAAAAAACCCAGCCTTCCCGAAAAGCATCCCCCGAGGCCACGGAGAGCCCCCCCAGAACGCCGGAGGGGCGGAGCGCGCCGCCGACCTTCTCCTGGCCCCTGGCTAGGCTGCGGCCGCCCACCGCTGGGAAGGCTGGAAGGAGTGGAATGGAACGCAATGGAACCTGAAGCGGACGGGTGCCCGCCTTGCGACCGCGGCGGCAGCTGCTCGGCCCCGGCACTGCAGCTCAGAGCTCCGAGAGCCCGCGCTTGGTGCCAATGCCGTCGACCACCGTGCGGGTGAGGGCGGCGGCTTGATAAAGGCCGGGAGGAAAGGGCGAAGGTGAACGCAACAACGTCTGCCTGCGCCCCATGGAGGCCAACACGCGGCAGGAACAGGCCCGAAAGCCCCTCACCCCCCACCCACCTACATGCTGGTGCTCGCTCGCATACCGTTCCGATCGCAGCGCGCCCCCACTACGACGTGGCCCACCCCGCCCAAGCGTTCTTTACCCGCCCCCATCCCCTGGGTAACGATCGCTACCAGAAATAACAGGAAACAGTATCCGAAGAGGCGAAGGGGTGGCAGCTCAAGAAAGCCAAGGAGGCAGGGAGGAAGGGGAGCGATAAGGCAAATGCTCCTCATGTCGGCGGCGCGACGAGGAGGGAAGCGAGAGGGGGTAATTATGCCTTCTCGGAGGGCGGCGGGGCTTTTGAGAAGCCCTTCGGAGCTTCGGAGGCCAAGGAAGCTTCTCAGAAGGCCAGAGGCCTGGTGAGCTCCCCCCTGCATTCCCCCTGGGCGCGCCGCCGACCATGACGCTTCGCAGGAAAGGTTCCGCACTCGGCTCGAGGTTGAGTCAGCCTAGTCGCTGCCCCGCCGTGCGGCATCAGCGGCAAGCTTCGTCGGACACTGTGGGAAAGACCTGTGCGGCGCGAGCGTGCCCAACGTTCGGAAGAAGAAGAAGACGACGAATCATTATAGCAATACTGATACTAATACCAATACGAATACTGGTAATGAAAAAAAGTCAGTAGCAACAATCATAAAAGCACTAATCCTATCAGTAACAAAATCGATAAGACGTACAACCCAATAAATACTGAAATTGGAAATGAGTTCTCCATGGTAATAATATTAAGATTCCGACTCGTAGTCGTAGTCGTAGTCGTAGTCGTAGTAGTAGTAGTAGTAGTAGTAGTAGTAGTAGTAGTCGTAGTAGTAGTAGGTAGTAGTAGTAGTAGTAGTAGTAGTAGTAGTAGTAGTAGTAGTAGTAGGTAGTAGTAGTAGTAGTAGTAGTAGTAGTAGTAGTAGTAGTAGTAGTAGTAGTAGTAGTAGTAGTAGTAGTAGTAGTAGTAGTAGTAGTAGTAGTAGTAGTAGTAGTAGTAGTAGTAGTAGTAGTAGTAGTAGTAGTAGTAGTAGTAGTAGTAGTAGTAGCAGTAGTAGTAGTAGTAGTAGTAGTAGTAGTAGTAGTAGTAGGTAGTCGTAGTCGAGTCGGAGGTAGTAGTAGTAGTAGTAGTAGTAGTAGTCGTAGTAGTAGTAGTAGTAGTCGTAGTAGTAGTAGTAGTAGTAGCAGTAGCAGTAGCAGTAGCAGTAGTAGTAATACAAGCAGTAGTAGTAGTAGTAGTAGTAGTAGTAGTAGTAGTAGTAGTAGTAGTAGTAGTAGTAGTAGTAGTAGTAGTAATAGTAGTAGTAATCGTCGTAGTTGTTGTCGTATTATTACTAGTAGTAGTCGTAGTACTACTACTAGTACTAGTAATCGTAGTGCTAGTAGCCCTAGCAGTCGTAGTAGTAGTAGTAGTAGTAGTAGTAGTAGTAGTAGTAGTAGTAGTATCAGTAGTAGTAGTAGTAGTCGTAGTCGTAGTAGTAGTAGTAGTAGCAGTAGTGGTAGTAGTAGTAGTCGTCGTCGTAGTAGTAATAATAGTAGTAATAATAGTAGTAGTAGTAGTAGTAGGAGTAGTAGTAGTAATTGTAATAGTAGTAGTAAAAATAGTAGTCGTAGTAGTAGTAGTAGTAGTAGTAGTAGTAGTAGTAGTAGTAGTAGTAGTAGTAGTAGTAGTAGCAGTAGTAGTAGTAGTAGTAGTAGTAGTAGTAGAAGTAGTAGTAGTAGTAGTAGTAGTCGTCGTCGTCGTCGTCGTCGTCGTCGTCGTCGTCGTCGTCGTAATAATAGTAGTAGTAGTAGTAGTAGTAGTAGTAGTAGTAGTAGTAGTAGTAGTAGTAGGCAACAAAATTATACTGGAACCTGGGAATCCAAACTCACATACCTTCATCGAGCGATGAGCAAGCAACCGAGGGCGAGCTGAAGGAAACGAAGTCGAATGGGGGGCCGCCTCGCTGCATCGGGGCGTCCAAAAATGTCCCAGAGGGGGG
>CAUYUJ010016305.1:755494-810494 GCA_963575745.1 Prorocentrum cordatum
CGCCGATGCTGCGGAAATCGATGCGGCCGAAGTCAAGGCACTGGTCATGGACTGCGGGCCAGACAGGGCCTGGGGGAACCAAAAGGTACCAATACTCACAGGGAAATAAATATCCGTATCCACGGCCGCGTGGTCACAGGGCGTTTTTTCGCGGATGCCCCGCGCGGAACTGTTCCATGCGACGGCCTATCCACGAGATCGCGCACGGGAATCCAGACAGCGAGGGTGTGGATGTGGATGCAATAAGTACTCCCTCGATCTCTCCTGGGGTGCGGCCCTACCGGAATGTCCAGGATCGTCCAGCCTTGGCGACGAGAGCTCTTCAGGATGAGCAGCGACATCGGTACCTTTCCTCCTCTGAGGCCCTCTCTTCAAGCAGAGCCTCGCTGGCGAAATCGGCTGACTCCGCCTTCGCTAGCTGACCCTTCGCATCAGTGAGCCCCTCGTGGTGATCGAGCCTGGCCAACAGTCGCGGTTGGATATCGTCGGCTGAGGCGAGGGCCGTCTGCGGGAGGGCCGAACGCTGAGCGGCGACTGGTCACCTGGCGCACTTCGCGAACGCACTGAAGGGGCTCAGCACGCCCACTTAGGTGAGCGGCGGTGGACACGTTCCATCGCAAGCGCATCGAAGCAAGTCAGCATGGCATGTCCACAACAAAATTCCACATGCCAGCATCTCGGCGGCGAGGTACTCGCCTGGCAGAGATGAATGATTGCTTGGACAACCTGCGCAGTGACCAAGCGATGCCGCAGCGGGCTGTTGAGTAGGAACAAGCGCACCACGAAACAGAGCAGCGAAGACAGCAGCCACAGAGCAGCCACATATAACCGTTGAAGCACAGCTACACTATAGCTGAAACTGACAGTTGGGGAAGCGGGCAAGGGTGAGACATGCAGAAACATCGTCAGATAAGCGATCGCAAACGGGTCAAATCTATCAGGGGCTTCGGTACGTGTAGGAAGACCCGCGGCAACATCAGGGTGTTGGCCCTCTCGCTGCTGCCCGCGACACAGAATTCTACATTCGGACATCAACACTAAAGAAAGCGCGTTTCCGCGATCAATTCTGAACCCCTGATAAACTCAAGTCGCGGTAGCGGGAACTTGTTCTAAGATGAGGCCAAGGCTGGGACAACATCGGACCAGGATAAATCGGGGATCCTTGAAATCTGACAGCTCTGGAGGATGCATCAGGTGCCGTGGGCTTCCTAGAACATTCCAACATGCCCTCAGAACAATTCACTCGGGCTCTGCACCACCCTGGAAGAATAATGCAACTCTCGAGCGCTGTCCGTCTCCTCGCGCCCCTCAATCTCAATGTTCGCACGGGGCGCCGCGCGATCCGACTTCCCGGCCGTCGGACGCGGCGGTTTTCTTTCCCAGGGGGGTGTAGCCCCGCCCGATGGCAAAGGAGGACTCGTAACGAGGAGAAGCTGATGCAACGACCTGCTGCATCGATGGCAGGACACACGCAAACATGCGGTGTGCCGCCTGTCACGCTGGATCACCATCGTCGGGTAGTTCCGGACAGCCTCCGTGAGGCGACTAGGGACAGCCGTGTGATCCATGACAACAGGAAGAGAACGACAACGAGTAGAAATCGTATAGGCGATCGACGCTTTATCCACAACCCTCCTCACGCCAGAACTCCACGAGGATGCAGAGTAGGGGCATAGATAAAAGTCCAACCTCTGGAGGCTCGGCTGCTTATCCATGTATTCCCCCCCCCTGGAGGCCACAATCTGGGGGCTGCAGCACGGGGTATGGATCGAACGTCGACCCCCGATCGCATGCGATCGTTGACACCGACAATCAAGCTGACAGTGACGACCCATGAGAGGAGGGGCAGGGGCACGGGGAGGGCGCACTTGGCATGAGCGGGACGGGATCCTGAGGGAAGCGCGTTCTGCGCCCAGGATTCCTTCTCGGGACAAAATCCTCACCACAATCAGTTCTTGGACGACACGAGGGCCTCGCAGAGGCCCTGCAGGCCGAATGCGGCGGACGGCCTCAGGATCTCCCTCATGCGGATGCAGAATTGCAGCCCGCGCGCAGGAGACAAGAAACTCTGCCTCAGCGAAAAAGGACGGAAGCAGTGCCCCTTCTTCGAGGCTGGCGCCCTGTCGGAGCGCTCCATCCGGCGCAGGCCTAAAAAGCCGACTCCCAGCCATCGGGATGAAGTTTACGGTCTACGCTGATGGGCGCCAGGAGAGCCAGTCAAGGCTGACGAAATGGCCCATACCTCCAGCGTTGCGAAGTACAACTGCGAATGCGGGCAGAAACGACAACATGCCCGCCCAGCAGCGGCGGTGCCCGCAGTTGGCGAAAGCGGGAGGCACGACGGGTCTGGGCCCGACTGGGGCCCCAAATCTGGCCAAACTCGGCGCGTTCCCCCGTGCTGCCGGCCTCAACATCTCCAACATGATGGAACAAAGACGGCGCCAAGGCCCAAATTGGCCTGGCGATGGACCCGTCCCGATCTAAGCACCTGCCTTCGCGCATCGAGCCCCGCGATGCGCGACGCGCAATTATCTTTCGCGCCATCGTGCCCTCGAGCCGCCGCCTTGGAGAAGGGCTGCTGCTCGCGCCCCTGCGAGTGACCGACACTCTGGGGGCACGGGGCGTGTGAGGGGTGTACCGAAGTGAACGTGTGGAGAGCAGAGGCAAGAAGAAGTCGAGAGAACGATGAGTACGAGGTGGAGGGAGCGGGAGGCAAGGAAGGAAGGAGACGCGCGGCGCCGCGGATGCAGAATGAGGACCCCCCAACAGCACAGGAGGGTTGGGCATGTGGTATGTTTTGCAAGTTCTGCGTCAAGGGTGCGAACGATTATGGAATTGGCAACATCTGGGCGTCTGGCATTCCCACCTCGCAGCCCCCCCTCAAAAAATTAGCCTGGCGAAGAACCCAACCATATGCAGTTGTCAGTACCGCAGCTGCGGGTTTCATCTTCAGTGGAACTCCCCACAGGACCACGGAACGTGTGAGGGGTGTGCCGAGATGGGTGCCACCGGGGCATTCGGTGAAGCTCCCTATGGGGACATGAAACACGCGCGGGGCGTGCCGACATGGGTGGCGGAAACGCATGTGAGGGCTGCCACTGGGGCCTCCAGTGGAGCTCCCTATGGGTCCCCGAAACATGATGCTGCTGCGGGGGGGGTGCCGGGATGGGTGGCCGAGACGCATGTAAGCGCCGCTACTGGCTCCCTATGGACCCACGAAGCGCGTGAGGGGTGTACTGGGATGTGCGGCGGGGACGCATGTGAGCGCCGCCACTGGGGCCTTCGGTGCAGCTCCCTATGGGGCCACGAAGCGTGTGAGGGGTCTGCCGAATTGAGTGCGGGTGGTGACGCATTCGGGCGGTGCCACTGGGGCCTTCGGTGCAGCTCCCTATGGGGCCACGAAACCTGTTGTTGTGAGGGGCGTGCCAGGGTGGCGGGGACGCATGTGAGTGCGGCCGCTGGGGCCTTCGGTGGAGCTCCCTATGGGGCCACGAAGCGTGTGAGGGGTGTGCCGAATTGGGTGTGCGTGACGCATGCGGGCGGCAGCACTGGGGCCTTCGGTGGAGCTCCCTATGGGGCCACGAAACGTGTGAGGGGTGTGCCGAATTGGGTGTGCGTGACGCATGCGGGCGGCAGCGCTGGGGCCTTCGGTGGAGCTCCCTATGGGGCCACGAAACGTGTGAGGGGTGTGCCGTTGGGGTGTGACGCGTGCGGGACGCATGCGGGCGGCAGCACTGGGGCCTTCGGCGGAGCTCCCTATGGGGCCACGAAACGTGTGAGGGGTGTGCCGAATTGGGTGTGCGGGACGCATGCGGGCGGCAGCACTGGGGCCTTCGGTGGAGCTCCCTATGGGGCCACGAAACGTGTGAGGGGTGTGCCGAAATGGGTGGGTGACGCATGCGGGCGCGGGCACTGGGGCCTTCGGTGGAGCTCCCTATGGGGCGAAACGTGTGCCGAAACGGGGTGTCACCGAATGACGCATGCGGGCGCGGGCACTGGGGCCTTCGGTGGAGCTCTGTGCGGGACGCATGCGGGCGCGGGCACTGGGGCCTTCGGTGGAGCTCCCTATGGAGCCACGAAGCGTGTGACGGTGTGCCGAAATGGTGTGGGTGACGCATGCGGGCGCGGGCACTGGGGCCTTCGGTGGAGCTCCCTATGGGGCCACGAACGTGTGAGGGGTGTGCCGAATTGGGTGTGCGTGACGCATGCGGGCGCGGGCACTGGGGCCTTCGGTGGAGCTCCCTATGGAGCCACGAAGCGTGTGAGGGGTGTGCCGAATTGGGTGTGCGTGACGCATGCGGGCGCGGGCACTGGGGCCTTCGGTGGAGCTCCCTGTGGGGCCACGGAACGTGTGAGGGGTGTGCCGAAATGGGTGTGGGTGACGCATGCGGGCGCGGGCACGGAGGCCTTCGGTGGAGCTCCCTATGGGGCCACGAAACGTGTGAGGGGTGTACCGAATTGGGTGTGGGTGACGCATGCGGCCGCGGCCACTGGGGCCTTCGGTGGAGCTCCCTATGGGGCCACGAAACGGTGTACTGGGTGGGTGAAACGCAGGGAAGAGGGGGAGGAGGGAGGAGGGAGGAGGGGGAGGAGGCAGCGGGAGGAAGGAAGGAAGGAGAACGCGGGGCACCGTCTCTTCAAAACGAGGACCCAACACCACAGGATGGTTGGGAAAAACAGCAACACAAAGCTTGCAGCGGGCTTCATGCGTGGGAGGGTCTCACTCCTACAGTAGACACGTGCGAGAAGACATCGTACCATAACGAATCGATTGGCACGTGTGCCGTCGAGCTTTGAGCTCCCTGAATTGCCCACGGCTGCTCTGGGTCCCCAGGTCCATCCGGGGGTAAGACGCTTCCGTCGGGCACCTGCTGGCATTCCAAGTTCGTACTTGAGGTGGCCTACTGTATCAGCGTCTGCGTGAGATATGAGCATCTTCCGCCTCTCAGAGTTTGGTCACAGCGATAACTGTTTAGAGATGTCGGGCGCGCCAGAAAATACAGAAACTCAGCTAGGGCAGGCTCCTGCCTCACAGAGGTCGGCCTTGGTTTTAACGGAGCGTGAACCGTTGAGCATCTTGAGCGATTTCCGCTCTTGAGGTTGTCACCCGAAAGGCTCTCGACACCATGTGTCGTGTGGATTTCGCGTCGTGGGCTCCTTCCTCTTCGCCACAAGGCCCATGGCCCAGTTTCTGCAGGGCGTTCAAGAGTTGAGCGCTCGCGACGGCGTCGCCGCAGCGTCGAGGCGTCGCCAACATGCTGCACTTACCTGACTCACTGTGACCCTCACGCAGCGGGGCCGCAAGCGCGCATGACTCATGGGCCAAGCTCCAGCAATCCATATTCGGCGAGGCTTGCGTGGCCTCGGGTGCAGGCGTCGCCCACGTCCTGGACGTCTATGGGGCCTGGAACGCATCGCGAGTACCCCTTCTGCCAAGCTCTGGAAGTGGAGCCAGAGGTACCAGCCGGCACGGGCCTGCCTGGCAGCGCTGTGCCAGGCACGCTGTGCTACCAGCAGCTGGCTGGGCGGGCGGCGACCCTCGACTCCAGCGCGAGGGGCTTCTAAGCGCAGCCGCGACGTCCGGCACCCCCCCTGCCCCTCACGGGTCGAGTGGGGCGGCGGATTTGGCCCAGGGCGCCCGAGGCTTTGGGGAGCGGCGGGCGCTGTGATCATCTTTCCGTGGGGGCGGTGGATCGCGGTGTGTGCGTGGGGTGCGGGCTTGGGGGTGTTGGCTGGGACAGGGGAGGGTTGGGGGTGCTGTCTCGGGGTCTGGGTTGGGCCGGGTAGTCCGGCTTCGGGCTGGGCCGCGCCTGAGGTGATCCATTCTCGGAGGCCCGTGCGGATTTTCTGGGTCGTCGCTGGACCACACCCAGCGGCGCCTCTGGGAGCCGCTCCTGGCTCGCGGAGCGCGCCAAGGGAAGTGGGGAAACCAAAAGGTACCGATACCGCTACTCCCCGGACCTCTCTCCCAGGAGGCCCCAAAAAGGGAAAACTAGGCAAGGGTAGCGGTACGGGTACCTTTTCCTCATCTGCGGCCCAGCGCCTGTCCAAGAAATCCGCACTGGCGCCCGAAAAGCTCAGTTCTGTGGAGTCGTAAAGCTCACGCCGCACCGAGAGAGACGGCAGCGGCCTCCAGTGCCAGCCTCGCCCCCAGTCCCCTTATTCGGCTCCCCTCCTCTGCTCCACCCTCCCTTCCCTCCCGCCCTGCCAGGATCGTCATCCTCTGGGCCCCTCCCCGCCACCCCTCCTCCGGTCTGCTGAGGACGGGAATGATGTCATGATGATACTGGCTCAGAATATCTAGTGGCCTGCGTTTCTGCAGCCTCTTTGGGACATCAGGAAGTCTCGGAAATCCTGGGGAATCTTGCAACGTGTCATCATCATGACCTCTTGCTCCTCTGGCTACTTCGCTCCCGCTCCCTCATGCAGATCCTGCTGGGCCCGGGAAGCAGCCTGGGCATGTGAGTGGAGTCGCTGTCTTCGACTGCTCAGCCTGCCCCGACACTTTGGGTCGGGGGTGGCTGGGGTCGTTGCGATCTGCAGGGGGTCCGAGTGGATCATTCATCGCGACGCCCTTCTCCGCCGCTTCGGCTACCCACGCTGCCCTTGCCTCCCGTGGGTCGGGGGTGCCTGGGGCCGTTTCCGCGGGAGGCATTTCTGGCTGGGGGCAGGAATCAGACTAGCCGGGGGCTTCTCTGGGAGACAGGGGGGGATCTGCCGGACTTCAGCGATCCCCTCGCTCCCTGGCTCGATCCGGCTTGTCGCAGGGCGGAGAGCGGAGGCAGGGGTTGAGTGGAAGGTTGTCCCCAGAATCTCGCTCCCTGAAGCCTCTTCCCGCTGTTTCCGACTGCTCAGTTTACCAAGGCGTCCAAGGTCTGTGGATATTGGGGTCGTTGCAGCTGGAACCGAGTCCGCGTTGAGAGCGGATCCGGCTAGTCACGGCCTACCACACGGACAGGCTGCGGTATGCCTTCCACGGACTGGTGAATGACCCCACGTTGGATCCATTTGGAGCTCCTTCCTTGCATCCGCGCACGGCTCGCCTGGGACTTCTCTGACAGTTGGGTGACCCCCTCTCCACCTGTCTCAGCAGGCCTCAGGCTCCAAGAGACAGCTCGAGAAATTTGATGATTCCCTCTGGCCTGAGCTGCTTTCGAGGGGAATTGGGCGCGGAAGCAGGACGAGGTCGTGCCGAGAAGGGCTCTCCTCCTGGCAGCCCTCCCGCTGCGCTCCCCATCGCGCCCACTCACCGCCCACAGCGGCCACCACCCCTCCACTCATTCTCCTCCCCCTCGTCCCCCTCCTCCTCCCCCCTCCTCCCAGATTCGGGCCCTGGGGGAGCCTTGTGACCCGTCTGGAATGACAAGGACCAGGCGAGAGTATTGTGATAGAGTGTATGGCGGCCTCCCGCCCAAGTAGCGTTGTTGATGTATGCTGCTTCGCAGTCGCTCCAAATTCGACCCCCCCTCCCTCCCCCTCCCCCCCTCCCCCTCCACGGGATTCGGCTACGCGCAAGAGTGACCCTGGGTAAGGGTGACCTTTGGTGCGCGGCTTTTTGGGGGCCGCGGAAGGACCAAACACAAGCGCGCAGGACGCTACTATCGCATCGCGTTCGGCGATCGGGGGACCCCAGTGGGCCCGCACCAGGGGTCACTCTGGCGAACAACCACCCTCACGTGTAGTCGAGAATTTCCCTCCCCCCCCCGTACCCCCCACCCGTCCCCGTCCACGGGATCCTCCTCCGCTCCCTCTTCATCCCTTTTTGCTCCCGTCCTCCCGAGCTCGTTCGGCAGTGCCCGCCTGCCTCCGAGGGCAGCCTCCCTCTTCATTCTCTCCTCCTGCCAGTTTTCCCAGCCTTCTCCTCCAGATCTCCACCCCTTCTTGGTCCTCTTGTGTCCTCCCCTCCTGACTCTCACCATTCCTCGACCTTCTCCCCCATCCTCTGAGAAGGACAAGTCCTCGTCGTCCTCCCGTCGTCGAATTCATCATGTTCCTCATCCACCTCGGCCCTTTGCATTGCCTTGCCCCTCTACCCCCACCCCTGTTGAGGATAAGCGGACGAAAGGCCCAGCGAAAGATGAATAAGAACAAGATGAGATCTGCCAGCGCCGGCTTCAGGCAGAGTCTGAAGCAGACAACAGGCAAGCAAACACTTGCAAGCCAGACGTAGCACGCACAGCACCATCACCATCGTCTTGCATGCAACAGCGCGAATGAACACACGCAACGAAACCAACAACACCGTGCACGCAAGCACGTATACATGAAATACGAATACAAGCTAGCAGGCGCCACCACGAGCATGTAAGCAAGTGCGTAAACAACGCACGAGCAAAATCAAGCACGCACGCAGACAAGCGAACGCGCACACAAACACATAAGCCATGCGAATACAAGACAGCAGGCCAGCCGTGCGTACACAAGCGAGCAAGCGCACAAGTCATGCAGCTGTCGCAAGCAAGCCAAACGAGTGCCGATAAGCAAGCCATGTCTACGAATGCAAGCCTCCGAGCAGAACTGCGCGACATGGGGATGCAATCAAACAAGTAAGCAAGAAATGCGAGTGCAAACTCGCAGACGCCCAAGCAAGCCATTCACGCTAAACCAGCAAGCACGCAAGCAATTAGGCCAGCCGAAAATAAGTCAGCGGCCACGCGTCGCATGTGAGTACATTCAAGGAAGCACATACGCAACCAAGCCATGACAGCACGATCATGCAACCAATCAACTGCCCGTTTGAATATGATCAGACAAGCCCTCCGCGCGACTGCAAGGAAGCAAGCAGGCAAGCACGCACCTCATGCTACAAGCAAAGCGTCGATCACGCAAGGCAAGCCGATCGAGAACGAGAACGCAAACAGGGAAGTCGTGTGAACACTGTAGGACAACAAACAAGCCACGTGAACAGCCGTGGACGAGACCCAGAGGGCCCCAGGGGGCTCCAACATGGCGCGACAAACTAGAAACAGCATGGGCCAAGGGCACCTCTAGCACCCCCCGACCACTGGTCTCTCGACCACGTGTCCTGGACCCAAAGAAACCGAGACGCGACTTGAACACAACAGATCCACCACCATGCCTTGTGCACGTGGAGGCATAGAAGAATGCCAAGGTACGCCTTGTCGGGTTTCGGTAATTGTCTGAGCCCCCCCCCCTCTCGTAGCGAGTTGCGCGCACCGCCCCCCCTCCTTTCCCGAGGCCATAGCCACTCGCAACATAAAACGTAAATTCGCGCTCCCGACGCCCAGATGCCGCCAAGACGGCCCAATATCGTTCCAAGACGGGCCACAGTAGCCCCAAGGCTGCCAAAAGTGGCTTCAAGGCGGCCCACGAGGCCGTCGAGGCGTCCCAAGAGAGCCCCACGAACCGTTCCAAGAGAGCCTCGAGAGGCGACAATTACGGATGCCCCCTTGCTTGTCTATATGTTCAAATTCGAGCTTCAGACGTCCTGAGACGACCCACGAGACCACCAGAACTGCCCGAAGATGGCCAGAAGGCCCCAACACGGCCCAAGATGACCCGAAGACTGCCCAAGAGGCACCCCCGAATGCTCAAGAGGCCCCCAAGAGAGCTCCAAGACGGCCCAAAGGGCTCCCAGACGGCCCAAGAGGCGCCCACGACTACCCAAGAGGGCCCCAGGACGGCCCCAAGAAGGGCCCAAGAGTGGGAACACGAACCCCCAATTCGAGCCCTTTGTCCCAAGGGCCCCCAGCAGGCCCCCATTGCCTTCTCGAGTAGTTGTCGCCCAGACTGCTGCGCTGGCACGGTGCCAGCTGGATACCGATAGTACTCCGCGGGCTCTCCATGGGCGCGTCCTGATTAACATGTCGAGGAGGATCTACTGCAGTGGCGACGGAGGCTGTACAGGAAGAGTAGCAGTACCAGTACCGTTTCTCCTGTGATCCCCAGACCCTCGACGTGATGACTTCCCCACGTCCAGAGTGTGGTTCGTCTTTTCTCTGGACACCCCGCGCAGGAAAGAACTCCTCATCCTTCTCCTCTTTTTCCCCATATCCTAAGTGGGCTCCTTGATCCCCGCATCTATGAGGGGTTGTTATTTACTCTGGGCACCCCCGTGCAGGAAGAAAAGCACATCATGTTCTTATCATCGCCGTTCACAGTCACCATCGCCACCTTACCACCATCATGATGAGCACCACCATCATCACGAGAGGCACCACGTCACCAGCATCATCACCATCATCAGTATCGCACCTTGACCATCACCACACACTCACATTGTCGTCATCTGTGAGTGAAGCGCGGGAGCCCTTCCCTATGGGCTCCCCACCTCCATGTTCGAATCCGAGGCGGCCATCGGAATGCCGGGTAAAAACACAAGTTTGATGACGCCTGGGGGCCGGAGTGTCCCGAGGAAGTCGTAAACGCAAGCCTCCTTCCTGAACAAACTGACAGGATGTCTCGGGCGCTCACTCGTCGGTGAGCGAATCGCGAGTAAGTCTCGAGCGGGAGCCCCTCCCCATGGGGTCCCCACCTCCACGTTCGAATCCGAGGCGGCCATCGGAATACCTGGTAAAAACACAAACTTGATCACACCTGAGGGCGTGAGTCCCGAGGATGTCTCGAGTGGGAGCCTCGTTCCGGAGAAACTTGAAAGGATGTCTCGGGCGCTCGCCTGTATGTAAGTGAATCGCGAAGAAGTCTCCAGCGGGAGCTCTTCCCTATGGGCCCCCCGCTTCATGTCATCAATCCGAGGTGGCCATCGGGATTCCCTGTAAAAGCACCGGCTTGCTGACAGCAAGGAGTCTGAATCTCGAGAGAGTCTGCAGCGGTCGCCTCCTTCTTTTGCCGAGCGTCCTTTGTAATCCGAGGCGGCCATCCTGATTCAAGCTTGTAAGCGTCGGCAGGGACTAGCAGATATCAGACAGGAAGAGAGCCTCCGAAGCCACAATGACGACGATGAAGATTTCTTTCAGACTTCTTCGGAAGCTTCTCATGCGGGGTCCTGCCGTCGGAGTGATTCAACAGAGTCGACCCCTGAAAGTCTCGACCCCTCAACTGGGACTGTTTTTTCATCCCGCATCGATTTCTGACGGTCACGAGGCCCGGTACGGGCCCCTGGAAGCAACAAATAGCGGCACAGCTTCCTTAACCCTGTGGGAGGGGACCTAAGGAAGGAGGGCCGAGCACATTAGGGATAGGGCTTCTATTGCAGATGTATCAGACGAATCCACCTACAGGTTTAGGGATATCCCTAAAAGCCGTGGACCCAAGTTGGGCCACAGATGCATTTGTTCATGTTAGCGTTCGGGTATTGCACTATACTTGATGATCGAGGGGATCTGGGCCTGCGGCACGGGGCGGCGAGGGCCTCCGTGACGACGCCCTCCGCGCTGCCGGGCGCCCAGTCGAAGCGGCCCGCGACCCGCGCGCAGCGCAGGCTCACGGCGCGCCACGCGCCCAGCAGGGCCAGCGAGGTCTGGCCCCGGCCTCTCGGCAGGCGACGGCGCCCCCGGGGGGGGGGGGGCCGGCGGAGGGGCCGCCAGCTTTTGCGCCCCCGTGATTCGTTGCCTCGCATGTGCCAGCGCTGGGAACCGGGCGGGCGCTCCCCCGACCTCTCGGCGGGGCCGCGAGCCCAGACGTGCGATGCCATGCTTTGTGGAACGCACGGGGTCCCCGGAAGTCCCGACCCCGTCCCTTTGGACGCCCGAGAAGTGCAGGGGAAGAACCCAGACATCTTGGAGTCTCGAGAAAATCGTGACGGATGGTTTGCATAGTTGTCGGCCTCTCGGGGCCCTCACCGAGCCTCGGGACTGTCAAAAAAGGCCCGGGATGACGAACCAGTCCTGGGGAAGTGGTCGAGAGGTCGGGGGCCCGTGTCTCAGAAAAATCGAAACGTCGGATGGCTGTGAATGGGTGCGGTGCCCAACAGCAAATGTGGTTCAAAACCGACAACGGTCGCTGTTGGGCAGGCGGCCTTCTGTCTTAGATGGACCGCATGTGCAGCGACGCCGACAGCGAAGCCTGCTCAAAATAGACAGGAAATGCTGTCGGTCTTCGTGCTCATTCTTTCTGGACCCTTGGCGGCACGCACAAGATGGTATAGGGGCAAGGTGGGGAGGCAGGTTAGAGGGAGGCTGTTTCTTTAGGAGGCGCCGGCCCTACGCCTGTAGAGAAGGCCCGCACCGTCTAAGAAACCTTCCCCCGTCCCCCATACCCCCCTCTGCGCGTGGCTTGATAAGAAGGAAAAGGACCCCTAACTCTTTGGGAGGAGACCAGAGTTAGGAGGGCCAAAAACATTAGGTCATTTCTGCGGATGCATCCAACCAAACCGCCCAAATTTGATACCCCTATTGCGAATACGGGGACCTCAGTGAGGCCACGTCTTCACCGTGTTGGTAGGGTTAGGGGTTCTTTTGTTTTCGATGACTGCTGATACCCATTTCGAGCGTACCGATTCCTCAGGGTCGGATTTTCATCCCGAGTCTTTCTCTGGTGACGGCCCCGCAGGGCCCAGCGGGGGCCCCAGAGGCCTAAAGAATGGCACATCAAAGCTCTCGCCTTGATCTGTTGCTACCGGCGCCCGGCGCCAGCGTGCCTGTGAGGACCAGCGGGGGCGGGCCGGAGCAGAGGGCAGGATCAGCCCGCATCGGATCGGGGAACCGGATCGGCTCGAGGTGCTCGGGGAGGCGTGAGGCTCGGGTCAGGGGGACTCGAGCTGGCCCGACGGGGCCATCATGAAAATGGCGCGGCCCAGTCTGAGATTTGACGCGGGCTCCTGCTGCAGACATCCCACGGAAACTGGGTCGGCAAAGTTCAGGACGCGCTCGTCATAAAGCGTCGGCGAACCCGAAATCTGGCGTACTCGAGTCTTACGTTTCTCCGGAATGCGCATCGGATAAAGCCGCATCGGAACGGACAGGCTGCGCCAGAATGCACGACAGCGCTACGCAAACATCGGGCCGAATCGGACCGTCGGCACAGCGGAGCCGAGGCGGAGCGGGCCTGGAGGGCAGCGTCGGCTACACGCAAGAGTGACCCTAGGCAAGAGTGACCTGTGGTGCGCGGCTTCACGAGGGACGCGGGGTGGCCAAACCTGGGCGAGCAAGCCGCTGCTACCGCTTCGCGCTCTGCGATCATGGGACCCCATTGGGCCCGCACAGAAGGTCACGCTGGCGAAAGGTCAACCTTCACCGCGAAAAGTCTTTAGACCCCCCCAACAGGGGGTAACTAATCATCTTTCGGCGACCTTATTGAAGGACTGGGTTCCCACCAGTAGGGGGTAACTAGTTATTTTGTTCCGCGGCACCCGCCGCGCAACAATGACGACGACAGCTACGACTACGATTGCGACTACGACTACGATGGCTACGACTTGTGCCTTATGCCTCAAGGGCGCTCTCACGGAAGCGGGGGGAGGAGCAGGAGGACGGGATTTTGGGACCGGTCCCGTTCACCGCCGGCGGCCGAGCGAAACGGGAGGGCCAACACTGAAGACCTTCAGCGGTTTTGGTCGAGTCGACCGCGGCGGGCCAGGCCCCCGCTGACGGCGCACGCGAGCGAGCGGCCCGGGCAGCCCGGGCGCTGGCGAGAGCGGCGGCCGACGCGGAAGCGACGGCGCACGGCCGGCAGGCAGACCGGGCGGCACGGGCAGCGCGGGCTCAGGGCCAGCCTGCGGGGCCATCCCGGTCCCCCCGCGTCTCGCAAGGATCGAGACAGGGTTTGTTCATTGCTCTTGGCCTCTCGGGGCCCTGTCGGCCTCCAGGGGACCTTGGTCACCGGGGCCAGACCGTCCCGCGTATCAAGACGGGGGATCTGCATGATTTGGGGCCTCGCGAGGCCCTTCCTGAGCTTCCGGGAGCGTCGAAAAACGACCCGGGATGACAAACCAGTCCTGGGGAAGTGGTCGAGAGGTTGGGGGCCCGCGTCGCAAAAAATCGGCAAGCCGGACGTCTGGAGTGTCACACTCAACCACGTGTGAACCCGCCCCCTGCAGGTCAGAATTCGGATGAGCTGGGCTGAGGCTCAGAATTGGAGGAGCGTCTGCAGCCAAGTGGACGCGCCCCTCGCAGCGGGGGTCCTGACGCCCAAGGCCCTCGAAGCGGGGTCGCAGCCAAGGCACGAGAGGGGGGCATCGAAGAGGGCCACCGACGAGACATCGAGGGGACATCCGCGGGCGCTGGGCCATCGAGGAGATATCGAAAAGGAACATGGGCCATCCTTGGGCGAATGGACCTCGGAGAGGGCCCGCTTCCGACACCCCATCAAACATCGGGGGACGTCTGATCTTATTCAGATAGGACGCACTTCCGATCCTCCCCCCGGCTACCTGCAATGACCTCTCTGCAAAAGACATGGATATTCGTGTGCTGCTCCAGGGTACGCAAGCACCTGTGGCCGATATCGTTCTGCGGGGAGACTATTCTGGCCGAGTCAAGTCCGAAGACCTCTGTTAGGGGAACTGAAACCTGGAGGGTGAGGAGGGAGGAGGTGCCTGCCGGGCCGCGCGAAAAGGGGGGATAGCAAAGGGGGGTCTGGCGAATCAGCTCACGCAGCTGATCTCCCCGGCGCCTCCCGGCGCTGGACGCGCCCATGTATCGAGGAAGGCGCCTGGCGGTGGGGCCGAAACCAGCTGCATGTAGCAGAATTTCGTAGCCCCTCCTATCCCTGCCTATCCCCCCCCCTCGTCCGACCCGAGCCTGGGGGGAGCGGGAGGGGGGGAACCGCTGCGCCAAACGCGCGGGACGAGCAGGAAGGGAGAGGGGTCGGGTCCGCTGGGCGGGCTCGACCCCGCCGTGAGGCGCGCGCGCGCGCCGCAGGAGAGCTATAGTGCTTCCTCGACGAAGGGGGGCCCCCCATGGCATCTCGGAGGCGCAGTAAGCAACGCAATCCGATCCGTCGCAGGCACCCCGGGCCCAGGTTTCTGCCCGCTGCGCAAGCCTGGGGCGTATCGCTCTAACGCCGCAGCGTCGGCGGGGGAGGGCCGAAGCGCCGTGCCGAAGCGATGTTCCTCGGCGGGCCCGCGGGCCACGGGCCACAGGCCTCGCTGTGGACGGGGGAGGAGAGGAGGGCTCGCGACGGGCCTGTTAGATGTTTGCGAGTCAGAGGAGAGGATGTCGCAGAGATCACATCGAAGAGGCACGTCGCGCAAGCACAGCCTGCCCCTGAGGGTGAGAGAAAAGGGCGGGAAGGGGATTGGAACTCCTCCGCGGAGCAGAGGAAGAAAATCCTCCTCTCACCTGGATCCTTCCTCTCCTGGTATCTGGCCGGCGTCACGCTCATTTTCGCAATGACGATCTCGAGACCTCTCGACCACATCCCTGGGACAGGTCCTCCATCCAGAGCAGGTGTACCATGGGCCCGGGCCCGAGGCAGGAAACTGGACAACGAAGTTGGTACGAAAACACGCCTCGGCCTCGACTTTCGCACGTTGGCGGCCTGGGATGCACCCCTCCAGAATCGCCCCCTCGACATGTGCACGCGTGCGAATTGACCAGAATTTTGAAAAATCAATCCGTTTCGATGATGTCGTCCCCCAGGAGGCCAAAAACCACGTCCGCACACCTCGATCCTCGTTTTGGGGACCTACCTTCCTCGCATGGGTGGAGCGAGCTCGCTCCACCCATGCGTCGAACGTCCGACGACGTGAGCCAGGCTTGAGTCGACCCAGAGCAGCCAAAGTCGAACTAGAGCCGAGTCGAACAAATCCGTTATAAGTGGCTCCGAAGAACCCCCCCCCACGAACATCGACAGGAGGAGGACGACCGGGAGCACGGCCCCACAGGCCTCGGAAGACATAGGCGAACCGTCATGCTGCACTCCTCTGCCTCTGTCCCCCCCCCCATGATCAGCGGTGGAGTGGGTCGGATGAGCTGCACGTCGACCGCAGCCCTTCCCCGCGCGTGCCATCTTTGCGTTGGGGGAAGAGGGGGCGTGTCCACTGCTAAGGGCGTTGATCGAGTTTGTTGTTCTTCCTGGAGGCTACTGTCCGTCGTGTGTACCCGCCAGCTCCAGGTTGCGCCTGCCTTGCCAGGAGGGTGTCCTCCATACTGTGCTTGTGCTTTGCTTGCCATCGGGCGCTTGGCTAGGCTGCCTCCCGTATGCGCGGGGAGGGGGCGCCTGGCCAGGCGCTCACTGACGCTACAGGCGGAGGACCGCCTCGGAGCTCGGCTAAGAAGAGTGTCCACTGCTGTCATGGCTTCCCTCTGCCGTAGGGACGGGAGCGGAGCGCGCAGGGCCCCCGCCCCCGCCTGACAGGCCGAGGTGGTAGCTCCGGGCTGGCTCGCCCCAGGCCTGTATAGCAGAGAGGGCGCCGCGGCCGCGCGGGAGCCCATCGCCGAGAGAGGCAGCTTCCGAGAGGCCTTCGTGACCACTGCTGAGGGCTGTCAGAGTCAGAACTGATGGCCAGGAAGCGCGATGAGGATGCAGGCCCCGTAGACGCGCATGTCGAAGCTCTCTGAGAGTGTCTGGCCATCGAGAGTGGTTCAGGGTGGACTAAGAGGCAAGGGTGCAAGGGTCACCTTGGAAATGTTACCCGTCCTTATCATCGGCTTCGACTGCAGTATCGGAGCCGTCCAAAGGGAGAGGCGTCCAAGCGAGGGGTCCGCAGATATGGCTGGAAGTGTGTGCGCGGACGAGGGGGGGGGACCAGGGGACTCATTTGAAACAGAAAGAGGGCGCCATGAAACCCGGGGACATGTCGTGGCCCCCGCCGTGCTGTCCACCCCGCCCCCCCCAAGTCATCCCCCCCCCTCTTGGTCGCTCCCCCCATCAGGAAGCAACTCAAGCGGAAGCTTCTTTCAAGAATGATGAAGGGCAACTGAGCCCGACTTAGTTGACCATTGAGCTGGATCAGTCCGGACATCATAAATATATACAAGCTCGGCTTGTTCGAAATCATAATTTTAGCATTTTAGCTTGGGATTAAGCACGGCTAAACTGGGATTCGGACAAATCAAGCCGAACTGTGCCGGATTAGGCCGGTCTTCGACCACGAAAATAGCAGCGCGCCGATGCCAAACCTAGCATCCCAGGCAGTGCATGCGAGCCTCCATTTGTATTGCGCGCCGCGCTCATACCTCCGCGGGCTGCAGCGCTGGAGGGTGACGAAAAAGACAGGGCGCAGCATGCAGCAGCAGCAGCAGCAACCGCGAGGAGCGGCGGGCATGTCACGAGAACGGGAATGGCTGAGAAGCCCAAGTGGGCTTCAAGCGGCAGTGCAGGCTGCAATCGGGTGTAGAGCATCAGGCCATAATATGAGACCATGATCTGAGACTGAACCCCAGGAAGGGGGTGAGGCAAGAAGAGGGGACGGGAGAAGGACCCGGATGGGAAGGAAGAGTAGGACGATTCAGATGTTTCTTGCCTTGCGTGGAGGATAACATGCGGAGATTGAGGAGCAGGATAACTGAAGATAACTGCGCCTCCAGATCGAGGCATGTCTTCCGATACCGGCTTTGGCATCGGCAGCATACGACTGTATCGATCGTTGTCGTCATCATCTTCCTTCTCATCTTGCTCCTCCTCACCACCTTACTCCTCCTCCTCCTCCTCCTCCTCCTCCTCCTCCTCCTCCTCCTCATGCTCCTACTGGTCCTCCTTCTCCTTTTCCTTCTCCACTTTCACCCTATTTCTCCTCCACCCCATTACTTCTCCTCCTCCTCCTAATTCGTTTCCTCATCCTCCTCCTCCTCATTCTCCTCCTCGTCCTCCTCCTCCACCTGATTTTCCTCCTCCTCCTTATCCTCATTCTTCCTCCTCCTCCTCCTCCTCCTCCAACTCCTTTTCCTCCTCGTCCTCCTCCTCCTCCTTCTCCTTTTCCTCCTCCTCCTCCTCCTCCTCCTCCTATTTCGTCTCCTCCTTCTCCTCCCCCTTCTCCTCCTCGTCCTCCTCCTCCTCCTCCTCCTCCTCCTCCTTTTCCTCCTCCTCCTCATTCCTCCTGCTCCTCCTCGTCCTCCTCCTCCTCCTCCTCCTCCTCCTCCTGATCCGTTACCTCCCCTCCCCTCCCCACTCCCCCCCACCCCAGCCGAGAGGCCGCACTGCCCGTGCCAGTGCCGACCGCGGTGCCAGACATTTAGCTCGCTGCAGAAAGGCCGGAAGGGAACAGACTGCGCCCGACGGCCGCCGAGACCTCTGACCACCCCGACAGTTCCGCCAAAACGCTTCGCGGGGGGGAAGGGCGGGACCCGCCGTGGCCGACCCGCCTCCGTGGAGCACAACAGCGCGGCCCAGGTTTTACCTTCACTCCCGGACAGAGAGCGCAACGGCACGGCCGCCGGCGCCCCAGTGCGGTGCCGACTCATTCGGGCACGTTCGGCAGCGGCACGATGCGGCGCGCAGCCGAGGAGGCGAATGCAGCCTCGCTGCCCCCAGCGCAACGCAGGTTCCCGAGAAAGAGCAAAGTCTGCCCGCGCGCCGGCAAGCGCTCCAGGCAGCACGGCACTCGGGGGTGGACCAGCCGTGGCGCTCGGGGGTTGGGGACTCCACGCGGCGGGGGTGCGGGCGGCTCGGCAAAGCGGTCGGGGGGCGGGGAGCGCGAGGAGCAGGACGACGCCGACAGCGGCGGAGGCCGCGGCGGCGCCGACCACGAAGACGACGGTGTGGGCGACGATGGAGGTGGCCACGACGACCACGACGGCGACGGCAGCGTCGACGACCTCGAGGACCACGGCGACCCCCACGACGGCGACGACAACGACGGCGACGCCGACGACGGCGACGCCGACGACGGCGGCCACCACGACCACCGCGACGAGGAAAACGCACACGCAGCGCGGCGAAGGCGCCTGCGCGTCATCGGGGTCGGGCGGCGGCTCCAGGCGCTCCCACACCTCGGGGCGCGGCGCACCCAGAGCGGCCTGGAACCTTCGGTCGGCCAGAACGGGGACAAGATCGGGTCAGAGATCCGCTGGTTTTGGAGGATGGATGGAGCGCCGCGGCCGTTTCAGAGCGCTCCAGGAAGCTCTGAGAGCGTCACGGATCGCTCTGGAAAGACTCCTCCGGTACTGGCCCCGCCAGAGATCCTCCCCGCTCCAACTTTGTGAAAACTTCTGGCCTTGTCCCCTCTTCAACATCCGGAGGCCTCCGCAGTTCTAAGGAGGCCCAGCGAGGCGGGAGGGGGAGCACCATAAATGCTTGAGGTGTTTCGGACGTCCGCGCGCGGTCTCTGCGCTAACCCGTGGACCCCTCCCCGTACACACGCCCCCGCTCGCGGAGCGCGCAAGTGGCGGCGCCGGTGGCGGCGCCGATGGCGGCGCCGATGGCGGCGCCGAAGGCGGAGAAAGCGCCCACAGATGTCCGAGTACGTATGGTTATCCCGGGAGAGAATCGAGAAGCTGTTACTACCAGATGGCCGAGTCTGGAGCTCAATAAGCCCTGGAAACGACGAAACATGTTTTTTTCACGGGTTCCGTGTTGCAAACTGTTTGCCCGTGCTGGCGCCGTTTTTCCCTGTCCCGTCGTAACTTGTTTTCCGGTTCCAGTTGCAATCCTGGGGCAAGTTGTGTCCCGCTTGCAGGAGCATTGCTTGACTCACCGTTGCCATGTGCCAGACATTCTTATGTAATTGCTTCGCCGCGCCGCTCCCTCCAGCTTCCACGTAACATCGAACATGGGACAAAGATGCAAGAGCACACGCCTTCTGCTCCCATGCTGAACGTCGAAGGTGACCAACACCGACCACGTCCACAGCCATAATCAGAATGCCGGCGCAAGGTCTATCATGCGACCAGAACCTCCCAAGATCGAACACAGCGAGGACACACATCCGCCATTTCCACATCTGCTCAATATGAATACTATTATATATTCTCTCCTGCATCTGTACTGAAATTGTCCCGCCCTCTCCACGCGTCGTTTTTACACACGAGATTTCATTAGTTGATATGTCCTATGACTTGTGTATTTGATCCGGTCGTTTTCGGTCCGATGCAACGCGGGCCTCATTTTAGGATCGGCGATTTGCCCCCGTCGTTCAGAATGGCACTCTCGCCCAGGCGCGGGCCACTCTTCTGGATCCAAGCCCTTCCTCATCGTTGTCGCCCCCCTCCTTTCCCCTGCTCCGCCTTCCTCTGGTCCTCCTGCTCCACCCGCTCCTTCCGCTCCAGCGCCTGCTGATGCTGTTCGTCCTTACCCTCCTCGTTCTCCTCCTCCTCCTCCTGCTTATCCTCTCAAACTTTGGGGCTCGGGCGGTTTGCGCCCGAGTCCGCCTCGGCGCTTCCACGTAGCGTTTGAGGGGCGCCGTGCCGCCCACCGCAAGATCGATCGGTAGGCTCTCGCGGCGGCAAAGCCGAGGCATACCAGCCATGTCGGGGCTCGCTCAGAGGCTGTGGGCACGGTGGTGTGGATGCGGTACAGACGCCTGAGCGGAATGAGACATGAAAGAGCAGCGGGCTGAAGTGCTCTCGTTACCATGCGCAGGTCCAACTGCAGAATAGTCAGTGCTCCAAGTTGCCGGAGCACGTTCGTTTCCAAGATGACGAGGACAACGAGCCACTGACACACGCTGGTGCAGGCAAGTCGATCGTAGAGGGCCAGGAATCCCCTGGTTCAGCCAAGGCCCACCTGGCCAAAACTACCAGCACCACACAGGACGCCACCGTCAAGGCCGTCCTTCAGGAGGAGCTGACCAAGCTGGAGGAGCAGGAGGGTCCAGAGGCGCAGTAGATAGTAGTAGAGGAGGTGCGCAAAGTAGAGGCTGCCTGCCGCGATGCGAAGACCAAGCACGATTCGGCTGTACGGTCGGGGGGCTGCTTTCGCGAGACCCTCGCTTTCGCCGAGAAGAAAGAAAGCAAAGGCCGGCGGTCGCCCTGGCTACTAACAACAGCAACTAAGCAAACGGAGACGCACCCATTGGCTCACACGGACCAAGCGGCCGTGACAAGGCCGACAATGGGAAACCGATCTTCAACTTATCATGTGATTAGTCCGTCCTCGCTGGCATCGATGATCTCGAGCAGGCCGAGAAGGATATCATGACCAATCTTGAAAAATCTGAAGGCGTCCAAGAGGCTGAGATCCGATGGTGGCTGTTACGTACTTATGAGATTCGCAAGCAGGTCGAGAATCGCATGAAGAAGAATAATACGAAAAATAATAAGAAACGGCGCACACAGGATAGCGCTGAAAGTGCAGCTGTAGCGGCCGAAGCTGCAGCCAAGGCGGCAGCAGCCGCTGCCAGCAGCGCCGAGGGCAAGGAGGCGGCAGCGGAGGCGGCTGCGGCAAGTGGCGCCCCAGACAGCAGCGCCTCTGCTGACAGTGGTAACGCTGATGGTGCCGCACCAACAGCAGCAGCTCGTGAAGAGGCGGTGAAAACCGAGGCGCAGAAACGTTCGGAAGCAAAAGTCGCTGCTGCCGCAACCGTGAAGGAGCGGAATGGGAAGAGCCTTGTCGCAAGGTCTGCCCAGGCTAACGGTAAGGTCTTCACCCCTGTGAGATCGTCCGCGTCGACACCTGCGGCGTTGGCGCAGCGGCGAAAAGAGTCTACAACGCATGGTGAGTGCTCGCCTACCCCTTCCTCTTCAATGTCTAGTTCTATGTCGTCAACGAGCTGCGCGTCTACGGGTAAATCATTCCTTGGCGCGTCCAATAAAGATTCGCAGGGGGGCAGCTCCCAGTACGGCAACTTCAGGCTCACCGTTGGAGGGTGCACTCCCAATGGATCATGATTCCACTGATGGTGCGGACGATCCGAACACATCCATTCTTTTCGGTGGTGTCACGTGCGCACGGTTGACAAAACATGGGGATACTTATATGGACCGGGATGTGAATTTCAAGTCATGGCTGTGGCTGAAACTTATGTAGCTCGGCGCAATATTTGGCAATGTGACAAGAGGTTCTGCCACGAGAGACTACGTCTTCATGAGAATCCTGCACGAGAAGATCGTCATGCCAAGCCAGCGGCTGCTAGTCAGGAAGCCAAGGCCAATGAAGGAGATGAGTGGGTCGTTAGCCGAAGTCACCTTCAACTGCGCAGCCTTGACTCCGTTTGAAAAACTCAAGTTGTGAGAGCAGGTGGCAGTCACAAACTGGATGGGATGATGCCAGTTGTCATTCAGATGTCTGGATATGCTGTGCTGTATGTCTACTTCTACGGCACCAATACCATTCGTTTCAATGGTGCGAACTCGATCAGATATTAGCGCTTAGGCGCCCTGCTGCATGCTGGAGACTTCAACATAGAAGAGTCAGCCATCACGAAGTCTGCCTTCGCCGCTCGAGTGGGAGGGCACGTTTCAGCTCCAGTTGTGTAATGCACGTGTGATGCGAGTGATGCAGGTTCGACCGTCGATCACGTAATGCGCAGCACGGCGGCGCTGCGCTGGCGTACGTGAAGACGGTCAAACCATGTCTTCTCGGTGCTGCGGTAGATGGGGCGTACAAAGACACACTAGTACTATACAGTATGTCCGCCTTGGAGGCGTTCGTCCAATCCGAGTATATAGTATCAACATCTTGTGGTATATCGCTTCCCGAATGGTATGACCAGAAAGCGCCCGCCACGGTGCGCATACTATAAGATTTCTTGGTGCGCGAGTCGCCTCCGGGGGTCGACGCACACATGGTATTAGTAAATCGGTGTGACGCCGAGTAGACTCACATAGGGCTGTCCATGCAGCTCGGACAACATGGAGCGCAACTTCTGACTCGTCCTCCGGAGATGGCGGCGAAGCTGCCGCAGCAGACAGCAAGGCCGGGCACGGAGCCCACAATCGGCTCGAGGTCTGTCCGCGCCCGTGCCGAGCGCAACGTTGCCGGGAAGGAAGCAGCCGTCGATTGTGCGGAACATATTCTGAATTGTCTGGTGGTCAGCCCTGGGACCTCCCCGAACCAGTGGCGGTCCCACCGACGTCGGGAAAAACGCTGAGTGAAGTCGTTTCAGTCAGAGGAGGACCCCCGGGCGTCCGATTTCAATTGCTTTTGCCCCGAGCAGCCTGCGAGGACATGTTCTTCCCCCAAAAACATGCACATTTCTCGCAGTGCTTCCGAACCACGCTCGGCTATGGACACGGTTGGAGAGGTCGACGTCAGCTTCGATTTGGCGTCTGATCGGTGCCCTGCGGCGGCTTCGGGGCGGGGGGCTTTGGTCCCAGCTCGTGTTGGTGGTCGGGGTCCCCTGTGGGTTTCCTGGGAGCCCCGTGGATACCATAGCCAGTCCAACTACTCAGTTGCAGAAAAGCAATTCGGCTCAGTCCACTAGCCCCCGTGCTATTAAGGCTGAGCCTACATATGCTATTCCCGAAGAGTCCTGGGAGGAACAGAGAGCCTTCATAGGTTTCGGATCGTTGCCCCCTCCTTTCTCCCCCCAACATCGAAACCTTTGCGGTTTATCAGGTCGACCCCACAAGGTGCCAGGTCGTCAGCGAGATGTATGCGTCTTGGGCTGCTACGTTAGAGGCCGCGATCCTAGCCCACCGCCAAAAGAAACAACCACACGGGGTTTCGCTGGCAGACGTTCCTCGTTGTTTCGTTCATGAAGAAGAGGTTGGCCAGAGATCTGCCGACCTTCGGCGTGTGCGAGAGGCTTTGCCCTCGTCGTCGTCGTCGTCGTCGTCGACAGTCCCAAGGAAATTGAGCAACAAGGAGCAGAAACGTCGCAGTGCAATCCCCCTTTTTCCCCTCCCTGACGGGAAGCGAGGGGGTCCCAGGTCAGAATGCCACCGCCCCCCCACGTGTCCCGGTGGGTCGTGGAGGGATCCGGGGGGGGTCGCCAGCGGGGGTCCTGTGGGAGGTCCCACCTTCAGGGTCGGCGGCACAGGCCGCAAGGCCTTCGCAGCATAAATTAGCTCCCCTACCAGTTGGTTGGCATCTTATTGGGGATCGATAAGAACCGTATCCAATTCGTAACAGTGGGTTCTGTCAACTGAGACAATCGGAGAAGGCGTGCATGCGCCTTGTTGGTGATCGACCAGAACTGATTCGTAGGGCCATCCGTGCGGGGCTTGAGCCTGGGTGGTCGGACTGGTTGCGTGTGCTTGTTGCTGTACCTGAGATACCTCTTGACACGTTGACCTTGTCAGCTCTTGCTGGCAGGGTCGTTGAGCGCAGCCAACGGAGAGCGACGGCAGTGACGCTCAAGGAGTTTCGAGAGTGGGCGTTGACATCCGAGGCATTATGCACGTTGCACGAGTCTACTCGGCAGGACCCTCTCCCTCCTCTTGAGCTTGTTGATCAGGGGACACATCTTCGGTGTTACATCTCGGCGGTGCTGGACATGATGGGCCCCTGAAGTCACGGATCCAGAGGCTGCTCTCGACTCGGTTCTGAGGATCGTCCGCGGTGCCCTTCATTGTAAGGCTGACCCTCTTCCTCCTCTGTCGGTATGCGATATTCGGAAATCGCTCAGAGGTATGAGGAGTAAGACGGGACTTAGCGTTGATAGGGCTTCTCCTGGGGACCTCGAGAGGCTCCCTGATATGGGCCTCAGCGAGTTGGCGGACCTCCTCTGCAGCATCGAGGCATTGCTGGTGTGGCCTGCACGGACCCTTGTCGTCATCGGGAAACTGCTCCGCAGGAAAGGCCAACGGGGATGATATCATCGGGCTCATAGTTATGCTGGGAAGGATCTGGAGTAAAGATCGCGAGCTTGGTGCAGCAGTGGACGGCTCCCACCGAACCCAAGTGGGATACAGCGATCAAAGGACAGTTCTCGTTGCAGGAGGCTGTTTGGCGTCTTCTCGATGAGGTCTAAGCAACACTCGATATTCCATATGGGTACAGTCTGATTGACATTTGACATTGAATCGCAATTTGACACGATGTTCTGGCTCAAACTGGCCCAGACTGTGGCACGCCTGCAATTTCCACCTACTGTACTTTACTTGGAGCTTCTTCAGTGTGCATGTCCACGGACTTTGAAAAACTTGCTGCCTGTTCTTATCCATTCGAAGTCACATAATCAATTATCCAAGGATTGCGGTCTGGCATCCGACTTGCTCGGTGTATGGCTAAGTATGTGATGCTGAGGGTGTGCCAAGCCAGCGTTCGGTGCAGTCATCACATATGGATCGACGACTTGTCACAGGCTACGCGAGCTTCACGGCGGCAGATGCAAAAGGAATTAGCGCAACGTATTTCTCAGACGGCTGGTGGTTTTCGGCAGCATGGGCTGCGTATTGCGAGCAAGTCGGTCGTGGAATGTTCCTTCCATGAGGATGCGGTGGTCATCGTGAGGACGCTGCGCAGGGAAGGGATTACCATGACGGCTGCTCGCGCGTGCACTGATCTCGGTGCTGACCTGGGGCGTGGTCGGAGGCATGCTCGCGATCAACGTAACATGCGAGTCATCAAGCACGTCGAGGGACGCACGAACGTACGGAGCCTCACAAAGACGCCGGAGAGAACAGCACTCTGTCCACGCCTCGAGAAGCAGGAAGGTCAGGCAGCAGAAAGTTATGCATATCAGGTGCGTGGCGGGTTCAGACAGGATCCTATTCAGCCTCGCCGCAAGCTTGGATCATCGTGGCAGTACAAACGAATGACCAGGATCCGGCACACAAAAAGATCGCATGGAACGTTTGCTTTGTGGCTTCAGCAGTGGCGTGATCACCCAAAGATCAGGCCAGCCGTACGACAGGCTTGGAATCGCAGTTCGATTAAGCTAGATCAGCGTTCACCAACACAGCGGTCTCGGCATGTTCGTGGGCCTGTATCTGCGATTGTCACGCATGCGCTCTCTTTCGGTTGGACCCAGAAGGGTCCGACAGAATGGGAGTTGCCTCATGCTGATCATGATTGGCGTTTTATGACGAGGGTAAACAGGCATCAAGCCGTTCGATGTGTTTGATGATTTCGTAGAGGATGTTTGGGAAGCTGCCATGGACGTGCAGTTAGAACAGGCGTCCAACCACTTCGACGGCGAAGGGGTGCGCGGAGGTATTGATACATACAAGTTGAAGAGGTGGTTGAAGCAACTCAGCACGGTCAAAGCAGGATAAGCGAGATTAGCAGGGCTGTTTTTGATTATTGCGATCGGTGGTCCATGGACACGTGTCCGTCGCGCGACGCTGGCCGAGCACAGTGACAAGTCGGATGACGACTTAAGTGATCGTGTGAAGTGCACGCGCTGTCGAGAGCGTGCCTAAGATCCACGATGTCGATCGTGCATGTGCAAGGATAATCGAGGGTCTGTAATCGATGAGGCGAGCGATTCTTTGCTTCGAGCCGCAAGTGCCCACGTGAACTGTACACGTGCTTGTGATTAAGAGGTGCGATACCGGCTGCTTGGACAAAAACCCCTGATCAGCAGTTTCACGATGATTGGCTCAGTTCAGGCTTCGGAAATGCGGACCCAGACTGCCTACCGGTGAGGTCTTCAGAGCATCCCACCATAATTTTCGGGGTTGCGCCAAGAGGAACTGATTCGCCTGACCCACGCTTGAGGCGAATAGCCTGGGGGGGCGTCGTGCTTGCATCATTTGAGCCAGCATGTGTGCAAACTCACATGGCAGGCGGACTTGCAGGATGGAAGCAGTCGATGCCACGAGGAAAGTTGAACGCAGCCTGGTTAGTATTGTGAGCAAGTTTGGGGCCGATCAAGTTTATCAATGACTGCGGGAACGTGAAGGAGATATGGCTTCAACGGAAGCAGGGCGAGCCCCGAGAAGAGGATGCTGACTTTTGGACTCAGATCCAGCTCGTGCTCAGACGCAGGAACATGACAGACATCGACGTTGAACGTGTGCATTCACAGGTGTCTGATAGAGATGTTGATGACGGACGTGCCCCTCGGTGGCAAGTGTTCGGCAACACCATCGTGGATGACTGGATGACACAGTGAGCGCCATGGCGAGTGAAGTGAGGACACCGGGTGCCGAAGGGCATCGCATCCTGGACATCGAGAGGCAGGCCTCTCTCGTCAGGCACAGGCTCGTCCGTGCGGCTGCGGACGCCATGACCAACGACTTCGAAGATGGGAGGCTGAGAAGGGAGAGCGGTGCACCTCCTCCTCCTCCTTTCCCACCTACAGCTCGTAGCACAGTTTTAGTGTTTGGGACCAGCCGCGTGCTCGAAGACTGTGCCAGGAAGTGTAAGCGTTGTTTGGGGTCGAACTCCAAAGCTAGGCCTGAGCTCTGGAAATGCACCCCTGGCTTATACCCTTCGATGTGAACGGGGATGTTCACGGCATCCCTGGGGATAGCGAACGTCATGGGGCTGGGGACGCGCAAAGGTCTCCTTCAGTGAATTTAATCACGAAGTTGGGCGTGTGGTTCTGTGGAAGGGGCGGGTCTTTCGCTAACCGACAGAATTTCTCCATCCGCAAGCTGTGAATGAGCCGCGCCAACAGGAGAGGGTAGTTTAGCCAAGCTCCGACGAGGTTTGTGGCCAGCGGCCTTCAGCAAGACTGGTAAGGTGAGACGGTCAGGTCCTGACAGTAGTGTCCCCTCCTCGGTCTGAGGCTACGTCTTCCTTCACCTTGTGAACAGAAATTGTCTTATCGTTCTCATTCCCCTCCTGCTTATCTTCTTACGTATTCATCCGCCACCTCCCCCTCCGCCAATGTATGCAGCAGCTCCGTTTTCCCGATTGCGCATACCACGACGGAGTCCATTCTAGAATTCCAGAGCCTCCAGAGCCACCGCCATGACACGCGTGGGCGGGTAGAGAAAAAAATCAGCGTAAATGGAACGTTAGAGATGGCGCGAGCGCGCGTAGCTTGCCCCGTGATCCTCTCTGCTCCCTCATCCCTGTCCTCCTCTGCCCCCTCCTTACTCTCGTCTCCGCGACCCCTACTCCCTCCTGCCCCTCCCCCTCCCCCCCCCCCTCCGCAGGCCCCGGCTGCGATGGCCCATGAGGCCTTGTGGGGCGGAGGCGCACGCATCCGGGCGGCCATCGCCCCGCGGGGCGGGGCAACTGCTCCGTCCTTCTCCTCAAAACTCCTCCTGATTCCTGCTCTTTCCACCCTGCCCCCGAATCTTTTTTCTGCGTCCCCCCGCGGCTTCCTCCCTCCCCCTCGTAGCTCAAGGCTCCCCCAATCCCC
Organism: Prorocentrum cordatum; assembly: GCA_963575745.1. NCBI lineage: Eukaryota > Dinophyceae > Prorocentrales > Prorocentraceae > Prorocentrum > Prorocentrum cordatum. Next base: position 783,435 of record CAUYUJ010016305.1, read on the forward strand.
CCTCCACCCTCCTACTCATGGTGTTGTTCCTCCTTATCTTCCTTCTTGTCTGCCTCTTCATGCTCCTGATCAGTATCCCTCCTTATTCATCCTCCATAGCTCCTACATCTCCCGTCTTCCCTCCTCCCTCTCCGTCCGCAACCGTACCTTATTTCCTGTCTTCCCATAGTGTCATCCACCACCCTTCCCTCAAACACTCGCTACCCTGCAGTAAGTCATTTCGAGTTCTGCGTTCTCTGTGCTGGGTACTCTCTCGAGGGTTTCCAACCCCAACTCATGGATCTCTTGGGCCTTCCAGCGTAACATATGAGGCTTCTCTCATGGCTTTGGCGGGGGCCGCAAATCCCCCAAACGGGCCAAGAGTGTCCCAAGATGACCCAAAGACTGTCCAAGAGGGTCCCGAGTCGGCTCGAGAGCGCTCCAAGACGGTCCAAAATTTCCTCGAGGTGGCCCTGAAAGCCTCCAAGTCGCTCCACGATGCCTCTCCACTGAATCCAGCGTTTTCGCCGGTTCGAACTCACGACGCCCCACGCCGCCCAATAGTTTCTCAAGATGGCCCCAAGACGGCTCACATGGCTTGCAAGAAATTGCCAAGACGGCCCAATAGAGACGGCCCATGAAGTGTCAAAGCTGGCCCAAGGGGGCCCCAAGGGGGCCCCAAGAGGGCCCCAAGAGGGGGTGGGCCAAGAGGTGGAAGTCGGCGGGGGATTCGGAGCCTTGCCCGCTAATATGGCCCCAAAGACCTTCAACATGACCCCCAGAGGCCCCCGAGAGGCCCCGGAAGGCCCAGCAAACCTCCAAGAGGCCCCAAAGAGGCCGCCAGAAGGTTCCCACGATGCCCTCAATAAGTAAGCTTCAAGACATGCTGCCTAAGTCCCACGTGCCTACCTGAATTCTCATGGCGCACATCGTTCGGCTTGCCCGAACATGGACATACCCTAGTCCTTGCCTTTTCCTAAGCATGCTCGACAAGACTTGCAACACATGTGCGGTCGGCGATGGAAAGATAGCGTGCAGCATCGATCTCCCAGAACCACGCTATCCCTGTGAGGCGATCCCCCCCCGCGAGAGCCCCTTCTGTGCACGCCATCCCCCTGCCAGGTGGTTCCTCGGTGCACGTTATCTCCAAGCGAAGGGATGAGGTGTCACATACGGGCTGGTGGCACCACATGACACGCCATGTTTCCAAGGCCAACCGTGACGATATGTTACAGACGACGTTGGTACGTAACCCTGGAGGGGAGGCTCATTTTCACTCGTCTGGGAACCCATTCAAGGCATACCGCTCCAGAACATCAATCTGGGAATTCATTCAAGGCATACCGCTCTGGAACATAAAAACTCACATCATGAAGATTGATACAAACGCGCTGCATTGCAACAGATGGTTGCCCTGAACCATGCCCGCCCCGCGGGCACCTCGATGCCAGTCCACCCGCGACGCGCCTCGAGAGAGGCGGGTGGGCACAGTAAAATACACAATTGCAGCGCTGAGCGCATGCGAGTTCTTACACGCAAGAATGCCCCATAATCATGGTGCTGAAGTTCCGGGGGAAAGGGGACTTCGGCGTTGGCCAGGGTGTACCCGCCCACTGTAGTCGGCGTACACAGAGAATGGGCGGCGGAGCAGAGAGGGCGACAATGAGAACGAAGAGCAGGCAGAAAGAGAGACGGAAATGGATGGGAAGGGACAAGTGATGACGGAGTGGATAGGAGTGAAGAGGAGAAGGGCAGAGGGATATGTAGAAGAGAAATAATCAAAAGGGAGGAGGAAGGGGGGCTGGAACGGAAGGGATGAGGGGTGAGCGAGGCGGGAAGAGGGATGTAAAAGGGTTGGAGGAGGAGTGAGCGAGGGAGAATGGGGAGAGACGGGGAGTGAGAAGAAGGGGAATGAACGAGGGGAGAGGATGGGGGGGAAGAAGGGAGAGGAGGAGAAGGCGGAGAGGATGAACGCTGTTATTAGGAAGAGAGGGCGGGGAAGCGGGAAGGAGGGGGGGGGGGGACAAGGCAGGGTGGGCGAAGGAGTGGAAGAGGGAGGAGAAGCAAGGAGCAAGGAGGGGCGAGGAGACGCAGAGGGAGGCGGATGCGAAAATAATGATGACAAGGGTGAGTATACGCGAAATGAACACGGCAGACAGAAAAAGGGAATAAGGGCAACAAAACTCTACGACCAACAGTATGCCACATGGCCCGGAATCGGCACACGAAGGCTGAACGGCAAGGGGAACGCAAAGGCACAGAGAGAGAAAGAAACAGAGAGGGAGAGAGAGAGAGAGAGAGAGAGACGCAATGCAGAGAAGCGTGCGCAGCGCAAGGCAAAGGGATGGATTACTCTCTGGATGGAATGGCGGGGGGAAACGTGAAACAACCTCGGCGAAGAACCAACCGTGGGACAACCACGACAAAGCGGGACAACCGCGAACTGCAAGACAACCACGGAAGAACCCCGGGACGACCTTCGGAAATTCGCTGATGCACCGCAGAGCCAGCTGGGCGACACCTGTTTGGCACGACTTGTCTCTAGCCTTGGTTGGCACATCGTAGCCCTCGCGCAGCTCCACCTCGCCCGCACCAACACGAACCAACACCTAAACGGATATCCTGGTTGGGTTCACTTTGTTCGAACCCCAACATCAGATCTGATTACCTTCTCCCGATAGCTCTCCTGGGTATCGCTTCCGGATGGGCTGGTGGGCATACTTGCTGGTTCGCGGGCTCGCGAAGCAAGTCGAAAGCCGCGCAGGACGGGCGGGCTACGCGCCGACGGAAGGAAAAAACAGCGAGCAGGGGCGGCCGCATCAGAACCCCCGCTGAGCTCAACGCGGCCAAGATGGCGCGGAACCAGGACACGGTGACGACTTCCACAGGTACAGACAGAACGTCGGCACACCCATAACGAAGAGAAGGGTCCCAGCAGCATGGCAGCGAACCTTCTCTGCGGGCACCGAAACAACAATCCCCAGGGCGCCCTTGCAGAACGGCATGTCCTTGAAGCCCAAGCTGCAAACCGTGCAACCAGCGAGGCGCTGGCGCAATGCATCAGAATGAACGGACAAGACGTAGAACATCCAAACGCGTCCCCTATGCGTCGAACCTGCACGGCGGTCCAGTGCGAACGCCCCTTCCCAAGGTGACAAGAACTGTGCCGTATCAGGTCACAAAGGTGCAGAAGCGACAGCCAGCGCAGTGGACGTAGCTGGGGGTCCTTGCAGGCGAGCGGTCGGGCGGCGGCCGCACGCTGGAGAGGAGGGGGCACGATCAGCGCGACCAGCCCTCAGGGCGCCCCACGCGCCGAGACCCGGAGGCAGCTGCAGCGAACCTAGCCGTACCAGCGATGGCGCTCCTGGAGGCCAAGGGCACGAGGCCGCCCAAATAGTGTTCGAGCAGGTAGGGTCAGAGGATCGCGTCGGCGACGACGGCGATGCACCGGCGACGTGGGCGTGGAGAAACTCGGGATTCACACCGCGCCGCATCGCCGATGCCTCGGCGATGCGACGCGATCCCCCCGACCCTGTCTACTTCGACCCCGTGTGGGAAGTCTCGAAGAACGGCCTATGAACGTGCTCGAGCCCCCCTCCTCGAACCTTGGCGACGACCCTAACGACGGCGACGGCGACGGCGGCGACGTCTTCCCCTCCCGTGGCTCTCCAGCGCCAGCGCCGCCGCGAGCCCGCCCGGCCCGCCGCCCACCACGATGGTCCTGCTTGGCCCGCGCTCCTCGGGGGCTCTCCGGACGGCCGTCGCCGTCGCCGCCGCCGGCGCTGCCGTCGCATCGATCGCTCGAGGCCATGCGCGGATCCAGCCGTGTGGCGACGAGAAGCCTCCGGCTCCGGGGAGGGCCGCCGCTGCCTCGACAAGCCCTGCGACGACGAGGGCACCTCCTGCAGGGCGACTCGCGGTGGCGTGTCGCAGCCGGCCTCCGAGATCCCCCTTCGGCAACTCCGACGGGTGTGGCTCGCAAGGGGTGTGGGCCTGCAGCCGGCACCCGGGGGGGCACCCGGGGAGGGGGACGGCGGCCCGCGTGCCGCGGCGGCGGCCCCAGCGACACGCTGCGCCCCGCGATCGGATAGCGCACCGCTTCGCTGAAAGGGTGGCGGGAGGCTCGGGGACACGGAGGCTTGGGGGCTGGGACGCGGATATAGCGTGTCGCGCCGAAGCGTGGTGGGCCGGGGCCGACGGAGCGACACGCTGAGCAGAGGCTCCCGACCGCAGTTGTGGGGCGCTTCTCTCTGGCCGCGCCGCGCCGTGCGCTTCGAGCGAGACGAAGACCATCCTCGCGCTCGCGCCATCGCGTGCGGCCACCATGGGGAGGAGACCGGTGTGGGAGTCTCCTGGGCCCCTCCCAGAAAACCTATAAAAAACAGCAATGAAAGCCGAATGTGTTTGTTCAGTGGTTTTCTCCTTGGGGCCAGGGGTGGGGGGGGGAGCTGGGTGGGTGTCGGGGGGTCTTCGGCCCCACGGTTAAACACAATTTCTAAAACAGAACATCCAATGCCCCCAACAGGACCCCCCACACAACCAACAGAAAACACGAGAAGTAAACCTGCGTGGAAGGTTTTCGGATTGTTTTCGGGGTATTTCCAACAAATGCTCCAAAATCGCACTTCGGGAAGACCTCCCAGGGACCCCCCGGTATTTTTCTGTGGTTGTCTCGTGTTGTTCGGTGGTTTTGTCTGGATGTTCACATGGTGTTTTCGAAAAAGTTCTCTGGTGTTTTCCGTGGGTTCTCTGGCCAACCCAGGCTCAGAGGGGGAAACCAACAAAAAACACCATTCGGATTTTTGCTTCAATTTTAATGATTGTCCGCGGTCTCCCCGACCACCCCCAGGATCTTCCAGGAACCCCCGACCCCCCCTTCCAGACAACAAAAAGCACAAGGGTTTTTGTTGTTGGGTTTCTTCGCTGTTTTTTGGTATGGTTTGTTGTCGGGGGGGTGTTCGGGCGTTTGCCGGTGGTTTCCAAAATTTGTTCCAAAGGGGTGCAGACCCGCACCCAAGAGCCCATGAGCTTTGAAGCTGCCGTGGGATGGGCCGGGGAAGCCATAGGCTCAGCTGTCAAGGGCCAGGGTTGAGGGGCAAAGAAAAGGGGCGCCTGGCTCAGGGGGTGGAACATGGACCTGGGATCGGCGATACACTGCCGATACATTGGTGCTAGGCCCTCGATAGCACTGGTGTGCCTTGGAAACGATCAGGGCGTTTCTTTCTAGTTTCCAAATCTTACGCTTTGTGAGTCAACAACGGGGATCTAGAAACGGCAAAAAGAAAGCTGGACACCATACCAAAAAAAGCCGCTTGATGGAAACGACTTTAAACGTTGGCACAAGCTGGGAACAGAAAAGAAAACGCCCCCCTGCAAACTATAAAACAATGGGTTGGTGAACATTGGGCACAACACGAGGTAACGACCCTCTCTCCTCTCGTCTCCTTCCTCCCTCCTTCATCCTCCATTCTCTCTCCTCCCTCCTCCCTCCCCTGTCCTCCTCCTCCTCCTCCTCCTCCTCCTCCTCCTCCTCCTGCTCCTCCTCCTCCACTCCTCACTCTTCACCCCTCACTCATCACGCCTCCTCGTCGCTCCTCGCCTCCCCCTCCTCCCTCTCCTCCCCTCGCCAAGACCAGCGCGCCTGCGGGCGCTCCAGAGGCCGACGCCTACAGAGGAGGCGCCGCCGTGACCTTGTAGGAAAGGCTGCGGTCAGGCCCTGGACCCCTTCGGGTCATGCGAAAGCCACAACGGAAAATGGTTCGCGATTTTCGGCCTCGGGGGGCCCTCAGTGGGCCTCGGGACCGTCAAACGAAAAACTACGGATGAGAAAATGGTTTCTGGGGGATGGGTCGACACCTTCGGGCGTCGACGTTCTGAAGAAAAACGTGTCGTCGGGGGTCTGGGGATAAAAGGGCACAACAACAACTGCATACACATACGGTCGGGAACTGTTTTCTTCGGCCAGAGCTTTCGCGTGACGCGGCGGCGGCCCCGGCGACACGCTGTGCCTGCAGGCTGACCGCGTGCCGCTCCGTTTTACCCGGCGAGAGGCTGGGAATGGCTCGGAATGTCGACGCTTGCAAACCCGGACGAGAATGGACGTGGTTAGTGCGCCGCGCATATGCGTGGACGGCCAGAACTAGCGGCGGGATGCCGTGAGCCAGCCCTCCTAACCTAGAGAACCAGAAAAATTGCATAAGCATGAATTGTCGGAGTATCGCGCAGATATCTTGAATCGGCGCTGAGCCCCCCCCCATCCCTGGCACGCGGAGCGCGCCAGGGGCGGTGCCGCAGGCGCTGCCAGGGGGGGCCCAGCGCCGATCCAAGAAATCCGTCGGACGTCCAGAAGTTCATGTTAGCATGTGTCTTTATTATTCGATGACCGTTTGGAACTTTGACGTGGCCAGCATGTCGCGTCAATGCGTGGGAGGGGCCAGAACTACTGGCGCGACGCGCTGCGAGAATGTTTCTGCCTGTAGGTCGGAGGATGGCGATTTGAGCCAACGGCAGCCCAAAATCGGGTTCTGGACCTCTCCCAGGGGCCGAACACACTAAAATACTCTTGTCTCAACTGGCCCTCCTCTTGGTGCATGCGACACCATGGAAGTCGCCACGCGAGCCCCAGACCTCACATCTCCGCTGCACCTCTCGAGCCTGTCCGTGGTGGTCCGGGAGCGGGGCGCACACGCCCGGTGTGAGACGCTGCAGCGCCCAGACCTCGGGGCAGAGGCCCCGCGAGACGACGACCGCGGCCGGCGATCGGCGGCCTCCCGGCGCCGGCCGCCGGCGCCCTCGGCAGCAGAGCGGGGCGCGCGTCCTGTCCGCGCGGCAGCTCCGGCAGCGCCAGCGCGGGGTCCTCCTCGGGGAGCCTGCCTCGGCGCGGGGCCCGGGGGGGCGCTACGGCTACGTGGCGGGACCCGGAAACCCTGCACCAAACAGTGCTGCCATCTCCTGGGGCACGTCTTTTACTTCGGCCGCCGGCGGCGGCCTCTCTTTCGCTTCGTGCTTCTGGTCGCGCGAATCCCCTGTCGCGTCAGTCTCGAAAGGCTTCGGGAGGGTCTGAATGCTTACCGCAATCGAGGCGCCATCGTATCTGCAATCAATGTTCGGGGAGGCGTAAGACCCGGGTACGGGGGACTCGGAAATCCCCGACGAGGTCGTCAAAAAAATGACGAGGCCGAGCATGCATTTTGACGAGGCCTCCCGCTGCAGACATCCCACGAAACTCCTCCTCGTCAAAATCCGAGTCGCGGTCGTCAAAAAACGATGGCGAACCCGAGTCCCGGCAAACCCGGGTCTTACGCTCCCCCGAAATGTGAGAACCCACGAGACCCCGCGAGGCGGACGACAGCTTGCGCTACGAAATGTTGGAAGAAAAGCCTAATGTCCTGCCCCCGCGCACCCCCGCCCCTGCGAGGGATGCGCACCCCCGCCCCTGCGAGAGAAAATTTGGTTGCGCTGGCTTCCGCCGGCCTTCCGCCGCCTTCCGCAGAAGAAGAGGTGCCAACTCCTTCGATCCCTCGACGGCGAGGCCCATTCTGGAATGCCCGACGGGGCACCGCGGGAAACTGTGGGTGGCATCTCCTGGGATGCCTTGGTGGGCAGCACGGGCTACCCGGGGGGTCCATTTGGACTCAACTTCTGGGAGGTCTTCGCACAAAAAAGATGATGAGCTACTGAGCCTGATTTAGCGGCCTTTGAAGAGGATGGGGCCAGATGAAGCCTGGGACTAAGCTGGATTAGGCGGGATATGGCCGGATTCAATGGGCTTGTGCGGGGTTAGGCTGATTTACGATCACAAATATACCAGCGACGATGCTCACTTTAACCTCCCAGGAGCTGCATCCTGACTGTGGAACCGACAACTTGGATAGCAAGGAATCGTGCACGGCCATATTCACGACCATACGGTCACGTGCGAACATCATGCGCATGGGCTGCCGAGCTTGATCAAGGAGCTGTCGATCGCTCTGGACTGAGCCAGCAAGTCAGATCAGGCTGGGGTCAAGAGAACCTGGAATAGTAGAATATGGAAGTTCAAGAAACACTGAAGTGGCCAGGGTCGTGAAAACTGGCTGGGGCTGAAACGAGCCCGAATCAAACGAGGCATGGTGACATGGCGGCATGGATTAGAAAACAGAGGGGCTTAGGGGGAGGCTGGAAAAAGTGGGGGGAAGGGCCAGAAGCTACCACCCTTTCCAATTTCCCAGTGAGCTGGGTTCGCATCAACCCGGGCCGATGACGAACTCAGCCTGCCCAAAGTTTCTCAAACCCAAACGCTGGGTGGACTCCCCCCTCATCGTCCTCCCGACCGCGCCTTCCGCCTTGCTCTTGGTTCTGCAAAGAACCCCACCGCGCCTGCGAAGGCATGGCCGACTCTGGAAACCCACAATCTGTCGCGCTTTCGTCTCCACCGTCTACTGCCGACTTCCGCGGGCCTGCGACGCCGTGCTGCTTCCGCAAGATTCGGCCGCAGGCGCAATGCGCCGAAGGCGAGGACCTTTCTGGAGCGCGCATTCTGGAGCGGAGGCAGCCACGGAGTGTAAACTCGATGTGTGCCACCTCAAAGTCGAACTCCACATCTGGCGATCACGCGTCTCGCCCAGTCTCCGAACAAATGCTGCGTGCTGAGCCCGACTATGAATTCGCCGCTTGAGGATCTCCAAATTGCTCGGTCGACCTGACTCTGCGACTGAAGACGAGTGAATTTCGGTACTTCGGGGCAGCCGTGTGAGGACGCTCGTCAAAACTACATGAGACAAAACTCAAAGGATTGTGCCTCATACTTCATGCCGGTGAGGCTGCTAAAAGTGGACTGCGGATACCCTTCGATGATTCAGGGCGATTCGCGATCCGCGAAGAACGCGAATATGCAAGACCAACAAAACATCTGCCAAGTGTGGACATCGGTGCATACGTTGCCACTGCCCCCTCCACTACACCATTCTCCTGCACTCACCCGCCGACGCTGCCAGCATGCGATGCTTGCTTCTGCAAACCGGGAGCGCGGGAGCCCTTGAATGATACGGAGACGAGGCGACGCGTACACAACGTAAGCCTACAAAGCCGTCGCTATCGCCATGTGGTCATCCCCCTGCCCAGCCACATCTCTGCGACGCGTAACGCTGCAATCTAAAAGGTGGGTGTCCAGAGAAACCCTGGGTACGATGGCGCTGACCCCTCTTGGGGGTCAACTCTTACTTCTGTGGCAAGTTCATGATCACGAGTGTTGCAGTGATAACCAGATGGTTTATAGGTAACTGGCAAGAGAAATACTGTGCGACGCCAGAAGGAATTTGCAAGACATGTGCTCGCCTGAAGGCATCTGCTGGTCGCGTGCTCACCTCAAGGCGTTTGGCCACATCGAAACTACATTCGAAAACCAGTTGCACGGGCGATGCACTCAACTAATTAATGTAAGCAGCGGGGCCGCCCCTATAGTTGCAGAACTGTGTGTACGAAAGTGGACAGGGCAGTTGAGCGCAGGCTGGCCGCACCACGGCCAGCTTGTCCACAGCCTCACAACTATTGAGACTGCCTCTGGCCGCTTTACAGCCGGCTGTTCTACCGCACCCGTGGCACGGCAGCACCAGCAGCATCACGTGGCAAGGCCGCACGGCACGGCCGCAGCAGCAGGAGCAGCATCACGTGGCAAGGTCGCACGGCAAGGTCGCAGGGCACGGCAGCAGCAGCATCACGTGGCACGGCCGCTGGCTGTTCTGCAACGCACGGCAGCAGCACCACGTGGCAAGGCCGCAGGGCCGCGGGACGGCGCTTGAGGGCATCAGGCGGCCACCCAGGCGCCGCCTCACTTCTTCTTGGTCACGCGCCAGTCGCCCGTCCAGGGCGACCTCTCCTCCTCCGGCAGGTCCCTCTCCTCCTGCTCCACCTCTCCGATTCGCTCGATCAGGCGCTGCGCGGGGACGTCGCCCTCCCTGGCGAGCTTCGCCGCCAGGGCCAGGGCGTGCTCGAAGTCGTGGTTCACGTACGCCTCCAGCGCCTGCTCGTACTCCCTGGTGCCCTGCCGCGTCGCGGGGGACACGACGTCCTCCCACTCGCTGCGCCGCTCGTGGCCGTGCGGGGAGGCCTCCCTGACCTTGCAAGAACAGAACACATGCACACAAAAACTTCCGGAGGTCCGGGCGCATTTCTAGGATCGGCGCTAGACCCCCTCCTTGGCGTTCGGAGCACGTCATGGGCGGCGTCGAAGGCGCCGCCAGGGGCGTCCCCGCGCGGACCTCCAAAAAGACTAGGTTGATGATGTTTTCTCCTCTTCGAGACCTGGCGCCCCCCGCAGTTGGAGGAGTGCCCTGGGCTGACGCAGTCCTGAGGGGCAACGGTAGGGGGGGACGGGCTGAGGGGAAAACATCGATCTGGAATCAGCGATACATCGCCGATAGATGGGCGATAGGGCCAGCGGAACCCCCCCCCCCCCCGCAGGGCTTCGGAACGCTTAATTTTCGTCGTCGCCGTCGTGCCGTCGCGTCGTCGTGGCCTCCCGTGGCCCCCCTGCCCTGCCCTGGCCCCCCTGCCGTGGCCTCCCTGGCCTCCCTGGCAGCCCTGGCCTACGGCCTCCCAGTCCTGGGTGGGCTAGCAGGACCCTATCGGCGATCACTGGGCGCTCGGGGGGTCGAGCCCCCCCCCCCGTTGAGCCTATATCCCTCCCTGGCGTTGCCCCGGAAATCCATGATCCCCGGCACAGCCGCGCCTGCCGCCTCCATCATGGCGGTCGGGGAAGCGGCGCAGCGCACACTGGCGGCGCACCAGGGGACGCAGCCCTTGGCCAGCTTGTGGGGCCCGCCGCCGCCCATGTTCCCGGAGGTCGCAGTCGTGGCCCGCCACGGCGTGGACACCTCTGGCCTGCTCTTCGGCGTGGGAGCGACCGCCTCGTCTCAGTGGGCCCTGGAAACGGCAAGGTAATAAATGACCGCTGTCGTTGCTCAATTGCTTCTCGTTTCTGGCGCAATGTGAGCTGCTTGAAGTTGCCGGCGCAGCTGTTTTACCATTTTCGTTTCCCCTGGTGGAGCCTGGTCCAGACCACAATTTCTGGTGCTACCAAATCCGAGCAAATTTCGAATCAGTTCCGAACGTTCCTTGGATCCTCGGACTGCCCACAGACCGCTTCGGGGAACGATTTGCTTCACCAGGTCGGTGAACCGATTTTTTCGGCCGTGGTCACTATCAAGAGACAGATCTTCCGAGAACGGCGAGAAACAAAAGGCCCTGCCATTTCCATGGCTCACTAAGCGCCTCGTCTTGGAAGACGGGTGGCGTCGCGGCTGCGCCCTCGGTGTGCTCGCTCCGCTCGCGCCCGAGCAGCTCGTAGACCTCCGTGGGCTCCCTCCTGCCGACGACGGTCACGCGCGCCAGCTTGCGGGTGAAGAAGACGTGGGACTCGATGAGCTCGTCCACAGTTGCGCTCGATGCCACGATGGGAACGCCGAAGATGTTGCACAGCCCGGCCACGCGACTCGCCAAGTTGACGGCGTCGCCGAGGCAACCAAACTTCATGAACTTGTCGCTGCCGATGTTGCCCGCCAGGACGGTCCCTGAGTGAAGGCCGATTTGCACTCTCAGCGGTATGCGGCCTGGCCCGTTCACTTGCTCGTTGAGTTTCTCGATCGCTTGTTTGATCGACAGGGCTGCAGCACACGCCCACGCCTTGTGGTTGTTCACGTGGTCGGGCGTGTTCCAGTAGACCAGAATGCCGCTGGACAAAATCTCAGACACCGTTCCTCTAAACCTCTCCGCGGCGTGCGTCATCGCCGCGTAGCACTTTGTGGCAAATTCTGGCGAGGAAAAGAATGTCTCGTCGAAGTCCTTGATTGTGCAGAACATGATCGTTACCTCTTTCTTGTCAACGTGCAAACGAGTGGCACGGGGCTTATCATCCACAATCCTCTGCACGACCGACTCCGGAACGAAGCGTGCGAAGTCCTCGATGGCTCTCAAAGAAGTGCAGAACGTCTCCTCCAAGCGGCTGATGTCCTTGATCCGGGAACGCCTACCAGAACGCAGTGGCCTGAAGGCGTCCGTCTCCCTCATGCACTTGAGGTTGCCCAGCAGCTGCATCAGGGCGGTAAGGTTCCGAAGGGGCTCGGAGATGGAGCAGCCGAGCCCGAGGCCGACCACGATGCTGACGGCGGCGACGCCCGCGAATGCGAAGACCATGGCGACCCTGGCCTCGTTTACTGCGACCTTCGACTCCTCATTTAGCATCGTGATCTCGTTAAGTTGCTCCTCGCTGCGCGCCACCACGGCCGCGTTGAATAGCGAGGCGGGTAGCGCGACCACCGCCAGCCAGCAGGTAGCGCCATCCATTGCTATCGACTGGGTGCCTATCTGGAAGCAGTGCTCGGACTGCTCGAAAGCGTCACACTCGATGAATCGGCCTTCAGCAGCCGCTGTCAGATTCACCTTGAAGATCGGCTGCTCAGTCTGCAACGTCGAAGCGTTCCAAGACCCGTACCTGTCCAATATTGCCTGTGACACTGTGGATATGATCCCCTGGTCAGAGTTCTCTGCCATGATCCCAAGCTCTGTCTGCCTCGAGGAGCTGAGAAGCAAACCCTCCTGATCTGGGAATCGCATGCTGACGTGGTTCACGAGAAAGATGCTCCCTCGGCCGTCCTTCGCCACCTGGATTAGCAGGTCCTGGTTCTCGCCATAGTCTACCGCACCGCCCCCTGGTGTGAGGAGAGCCTCGAAGTCCACCGTCCGCACGGCGATCTCCGCTGCGATGACACCGCTCATGCAGCTGTAGTCGCCACAATACGCCAGTGGGACCGTCCAAGATATCCTCATGTCCGATTCGCCAGAGTACACCTCCGACCATCCCCCCTGTGCTGGCGCCGCAGTGGGCGACGACGCGTTGCCTGCCGTGGCGAGCCACTCCTGGACAGCCGCCTGCTGAGGCAGCCCCACGCCCTCGGGCGAAGCAACCTCAGTTCCATTGACATCGACTGGATCACCAGACCAAGCAAGGATGCTGCCGTTGGACTCGCCTGCGTCAAAATAGGAGAGGTCGTCCCTGGGGCAGCACGCCCTGGAGCGGTTTTTTCGCATGGCGACCCCCGCAAACTGACCCTCTGCGAAGCTGACGTAGACCCCGTCGATCAGGGACGCGGAAGCGCGCTGCCATAGCCGCTGACTGCGAAATGCAAGCATGGGCTTGCTGGCAGCCCAGCCCCTGGTCGTGTATTCCATGTCCGAGTTGCAGACAGGGATCTCCACCATGGCGCGGTAGCGCACCTCGCTCCGCTGCGCCGCGCTTGCGCCGTCCCAGGAGCTGTTGAGAGCGTGAGCGGTGCGCATGTATCCCCAGACAGCGTCAACGGCGTGGTCGGCGGGCCACTTTATGTCCTGCGTCACGCCCTTGCTAACGGACTGCAAGAGCCTGTGAAAAGCGGCCACGGTGACGTTGTTGTATACAATGACCTCGATGGCTGACTCCTGGTCGTGGCAGGCGTCCAAGCAAGTCTCTATGGCCTGGCCTCGTATCCACGAGAGGTTCGACTCCATCATGTAGAACATACACCCCCAGACAACCAGCACCATCATGATCGGCAAGCAAGTCATCGCCTGCCGGAACGAGACCTGGAAGCGTGGCCCGCGGCTCACGAGTGCTGCCGGGCGGTAGAGGCTCATGATCGCCGCGGCCGTCGCACGGTGGTCGGTTGTGCACCGGCTGACGCCCCGCTGCGTGGACCACGGCGACACGTCGCTTCTGGACGTGCCGTGTATGAGCCTTGGGAACGGAGAGACGCCCGACGGTGCCGTCCTCAGAGTAACTAAAAGATACCGACGCCGCTAATCGCTCCCTCGCCATCTCCCACCGGTGCATTCTGACCAGAATGTCGAAGCGAATCCAGCCATGGCGACGAGAGGCTCCCGTAAGGCGCCAAGAAGCGAAAATGAGGCAACGGTAACGGTATCGGTACATTCTGATTTGATATTTGAACAATGAATGGGCCCCAAAACTCCAGACCAGTTCCCAGGTGTCGTGTCGTCTGGAATCAATGTTTGATGGTCCCAGGGGCAGAGAATGGGCCCCAAAGGCCAGAATCTATGGCAAGCACCAGAATTGAGGCCCCATCCAACTAAATGAGGCGGGGGCACGGGTATAGGTTTACATGTTCCTCCTCATGACTCCTCGACCGGCCCGACCGTGGCGACCACCGGCTCCTTGTCCCTGGCGAGTCCAGGGGCAGCCCACCAGACATCTCCTGAAGGAGCTTTTTTACACACGGGCCCGAAGCCGACGGGGCCCCGAGGTCGCGCCGCGCCCCCGATGCTTGGCAGCGCCCACACGGGGCTGGCGCGAGGGGGGTCCGCTTCTCAGAAGGCGCGGGGGGCCCTTTTGGAAAGCAGGGGCCTTCTGAGAAGGGCCCGGGGCTTTTGAGAAGCTTCCTTGGAAAATCGGCAGGCTTCTAAGAAGCCCCCCACCCTCTGAGAAGCCCCGCCAACTGAAGCCCACCGGTCTCGCGCCACGCACCTGTGGGCGCCGCTCAGATGCATTCGGGCGCCGCCAATCGGTGTGGTGACTACTCCGCGTGGTGAGTGTCTTGAGCGACCGGAGCCTTCGAGGTCCCAAGACCGTGCGGTGACGAACCGCGCGGTGAAGTCTGCACGCGGTCCGTCACCACACGATTTTTGGCGGCGCGCACAAGGAGGCAGGGGGAGGGGATAGAAGGCGCCGGCGCTTCCATCTAGAGACAAGGCCCGCGCCTTCTAAGAAGCAGGGGTGCTTCTACGAAGCCGTCCCCCATCCGCTACCCGACTTTGCGCGTGGCTGAGTGTTTCTCGGGACCCCCGAAGCATCGACGACGCGCCGGCGATGCCGGGATGCAGAAGGTCGGCCTCGGGGCCGCGACCGGCGGCCGATGCGACTGGCAAGCGGCTTTTCGGGCTGCGCACCGGCAGGCCCCCCCATGTGGGCGGCACGGGCTGGCTTCGCTGGGGCTGGTTTCGCCCGACACTGGTTTCGCCCGACGCTGGTTTCGCCCGACGCTGGTTTCGCCAGCGCTGGTTTCGCCAGCGCTGGTTTCGCCCGACGCTTGTTTCGCCGGCGCTGGTTTCGCCCCACTGGTTTCGCCGGGGCTGGTCTCGCCGAGTCCGCTGACGCCGCCGTCGTTGTGGTCGTCGCCGTCGTTGTCGTCGTCCTCCTCCTCCTACCTCCTCCTCCTCCTCGTCCTCCTCCCCCTCCTCGCTCCTCCTCCTCCTCCTCCTCCTCCTCCTCCTCCTCCTCCTCCTCCTCCTCCCCTCCTCCTCCTCCTCCTCCTCCTCCTCCTCCTCCTTCTCCTCCTCCTCGTCCTCCTCCTCCTCCTCCCCCTCCTCGTCGTCCTCCTCCTCCTCCTCGTGCTCCTCCTCCTCCTCCTCCTCCTCCTCGTCCTCATCCTCCTCGTCCGTCCCCTCCCCCTCGTCCTCGTCGTCGTCCTCCGCCTCCTCCTCGTCCTCTGGACATTCCGGCGAAAGCGCAAAGCCCCGAGCGGAGCCCGCAGGCAGCTGCGGGCAGAGGCATGCGAGAGACCCCGAGGGCTCTCGAGGCGAGAACCCTAACGGTCGGATCGGGTCGGATCGGGCGGACCCTAACGGGCGGGTCGGGTCGGGTCGGGACGGGCGGACCGTAACGGGCGGGCCGGGTCGGGCGGGCGGGACATTCAAGTGTGGTGCATAATCGAGAGAGCACGCGAGAACCCTAACGGTCGGGTCGGGTTGGATCGGGCGGACCCTAATGGGCGGGTCGGGTCGGGTCGGGACGGGCGGACCCTAACGGGATGGGTCGGGTCGGGCGGGCGGGACATTCAAGTTTGGTGCATAATCGAAAGAGCACGCGAGAACCCGAACGGTCGGGTCGGGTCGGGTCGGGCGGACCCTAACGGGCGGGTCGGGTCGGGTCGGGACGGGCGGACCCGAACGGGTGGGTCGGGTCGGGCGGGCGGGACATTAAAGTGTGGTGCATAATCGAGTGGGCACGCGAGAGCCCAAACGGTCGGGTCGGGTGGGGTCGGGTCGGGCGGACCCTAACGGGCGGGTCGGGTTGGGCGGGCGGAACATTAAAGTGTGGTGCATAATCGAGAGAGCACGCGAGAACCCTAACGGTCGGGTCGGGTCGGGTCGGGCGGACCCTAACGGGCGGGTCGGGTCGGGTCGGGACGGGCGGACCCGAACGGGCGGGTCGGGTCGTGCGGGCGGGACATTCGAGTGTGGTGCATAATCGAAAGAGCACGCGAGAACCCTAACGGTCGGGTCGGGTCGGATCGGGCGGACCCTAACGGGCGGGTCGGGTCGGGTCGGGACGGGCGGACCCTAACTGGCGGGCCGGGTCGGGTCGGGTCCGGCTGCCCTAACCCTCTTCTCTACTCCCTCCGTCCTGCCCTCCCTAGACTGCCGTCCGGGCTCAGGGACCTTTGGGTGCAGGTGCCAGGCACCTGCGAGGACCCCGCCCCGAGACGGCCCCACGCGATAGCTGACGCAACGGCTGTCCGTCAACTCCCCGAGTCTGCCTGGTATAGACGTGCACGTGTGAAGCGCTCGCTTGCGCGGGCCATCGTGCGCGTTGCGGGAGCAAAACGACTTCTCGAATTGCATCACAGCAGTCAGGGAGGCATGGCTCAGTCGCAAAAGGTGTCCTCTTGGTCCTCGCCTGGTGCTGCCTCGAACAAGTCTACCTGGCAGTGCAAGGAGTGCAGCACCATCAACTGGTCGGCCCGTGCTACGTGCCGTACCTGCTTGCCGCCCACAGCCGCCGACCTCGCGCTGCGGAAGACTACGGACAAGGGCAAAGGCAAGGGCAAGGACAAGACCACCAAGGGCAAGTCCAGGGACAAGTCCAACGGCCCGACTCGGACTGGAGGTACAGTCCCGCCCGTTCCACCTTGGCGTGCTGTCCAACCTCCTCCAGCTCCTGGTCCAGCTACGAAGCCGGCCATATCAACGACACCACAGGAGGAGGATTCGTGGGAATGGGCAGACGAGGACGAGTGGGAGGAGGACGAGGCGATCTCCGCCAAGGAGCTCCTCCACATCCGTCCAGCTCTTCCTTCGGCGGCAGCAGTGCATTCTAGGTTCCGACCACCACCCCCTTCTTCAGCGACCGACGCTACGAAGGAAGCCTACAGGCAGAACGCAGCAGCCCGTCTCGAAGTTCTGGACACGCTGATCAAGGATAGTCATGCAGCAGGTCAGCCCACAGAGGATGCAGCCCAGGAGTATGCAGTTACCTTGATTATGATGTACCAAGCTCGTGGCATTGCGGAGCAGATCATCAAGCAGGACGAGGCGATTGGAAGGGCGGAGAAGCGTTATCAGAAGGCTTCCAACGACCTGCACGAGACGGAGTACCTGATGGAGACCCTCACGGCCCACGTGAAGAAGCACCAGCAGGACTTGGCACACATGCGTTCGGCTCGGGCCGAACTTCAGATTCTGAAAGAAGAACAACGTCAGCAAGCAGCTCAAGCTCAACAAGACAAGACGGAGGAGGACGCCGACATGAAGTTCCAGCCGCAGCAGGCCCAGTCGAGCACCCTCGTGGCCATGGCACTCCAGCAGGAACAGATGGCCATGCTCATGGAGCAGGTCAACAACCTCACGAATGCCATCGCGGGCCTCCAGTCGACGGGCAGCCTCCGCGGGAAGGGCCTCCGCCCCAGGGGGGGCTTCCCGCGTGGGCCCTGCTGGCGGGCTGGCTGCCGAGGCGCAGGCCCCAGCGGGCCCGTGCGACCTCGGCGGCCCCGTCGAGGGCATGGCCACCCCGCCAGCGACGCCCGCCCCTCCGACCCAGGCGACGTTGCTTGCCCGGCAGGCGGTCCTGGGCGCGGGGGCACTCCCGCCAGCGGCCGCCGTGGCCCCAAGACCGAGGACGGAGAAGAACGACGACGGCTACGACACCGAGGCGGACGCCGCCAGGCGAAGGGGGCTCTGCCAGCCCAGGTCGCGGACGCAGTCGCGACCGCATGGCGGAGAGAGATGCAGCTCAGGAGATTCAGAAGTCCAGGACGCCGTTGGGGGGCCCTGCGCAGACAGTGGCGCCAGACTCGGCGTAGCATCTACTGAGGCCCCTGCCCACGTGAGCAGCGGCCACCCTCATCCGAACCTCCTGTCATCTCAGTCTTCCCCCTCCCCATGGTGTGAGTTCCAGAAAGGGCTCACACAGCCCCCAAGGATTTTCCCTTTTCTCCCAGTTGGCGATGCCAGAAACACATGTTGTCAGCCCTGGCCTTTCCAGCTTGAATATTTCTTGCCGGAGATTCTGGGTCAGTATCCCCATCCCGCCACCAAGGAGTGGATTCGCAGTGCCCTTCCCCTCTCCTCTAACCTCCCTCCCCGGTGCGTGTCTGTTTCTACACGGATGGAACGGGAGGCAGTCAGGCTGCAAGCATACCAGTTGTCCCTGCAGCTGCTGTGGTTGTTGTCTATCACTACTCCGACGGGGTCTTCGCCGTCGCAGGACACCTCTCGGCTAATGTGCCCGATGATCTAAAGGAAGTGCTTCCAGTTCAACAGTCTTCTGACTCATCCGAATTGATGGCTGCTGTGTGGGCCCTGACATATGTTGCCCAAGGACGCTACCCTGACGTTCCTGTTGACTTTGTGCTTGATTCCAAGCGGACCCTCGGCATCATCTCGGGCTCCCAACACTTCGATTTCAAAAACTCGGTTTTGTTGTTTCTCCGTTCCGTTGCTAAATGGCTCGAGGACTCCAGGGACCTGTCGTTTCGCCACGTCTCGTCCCACATCGGTGAAGGCTTCAACGAGTTGGTTGACACGATTGCTCGTCTGTCTGGCATGGGTCTTTTGCCATGCCCACCCTACATGCCGTTCGCAAAGTATATGTTTGATGCTACCCCAGTTGCATGGCTTTGGATGTATGAACAAGGCCTAGCCGCGCAATGCCCAGAGACACCACTCCCCCGAATTTCCGAGGACAATTACCTTGAGGTCCCGAGCATGATTCCAGGGGGGTACACTACGGGGGAGATTCTTGGTGGATTTCGCCCGATTCCAGGGCCTCGTGTTCAAGGTACAGGTGCTTCCAGTGGGCTCGCTAGCTTAGCTATCAAAGTGGGACGGGCTAATGTGCTTACCCTTAGGAGCAATACTGACAGATGGACCAGGACCAATAGGAAGCGGATGTCGGCCAGGACTCAAGAGCTCATTGGACTCAACGCTCCAGGCAGACTATGTTGGCTAAACAATTTTCGAATGCTGGTTATCACATAGTCGCGACGGTCGAGACCCGTCTCCGCTCCCGCATGCCTAGTCGTGTTGGTGATTACGCAGTCTACTATGCTGCTTGCACTGACGAAGGTAAGGAGGATATTGCTATTTGGGTCAATGTGGTCCAGCCCCTCGGGGAGGACAGGCTACCACTTTCCAAACAACAATTAATAATCACACACCACACCAACTCGACTATTCGTGTCGGTGCAGCTTCCAGACGCAAGGTTTTTCGTCTTTGCGGGCCACGGGCCCCACGAGGCCGTCAAGAAGCCCAATGCCCTGGAGAATTGGTGGACCCCATCCCAGGTGATCCTACAGCCCCTCGTCAACGACGGGCACGTAGTGGGCTCACGCATCGACGCTAATGCTGAGGTTAGCTCGAATACCAGTCCCCATGTTGGGGGAGAACAAGCGGATAACGAGGACCTCCCGGGTGAATACCTCCATAGGTTTTGCTACGAGCTCGATTTCTGTATCCCTGCCACCTTCCTTAGTCCCCCCCTGGGGCCCTGGGGGGGCTCGGGGAAAACCTGGACCGGCTCTGACGGCAAGGTTTCCAAACGTATCGATTTTATCCTGGTTCCCAGGGACCTCTTGAGGGGGACCTCCGAGGCGAAAGTCGATCGTGGTGTTGACCTGGCGAATGCCATCCACGACCATGCCTGTGTGTCTCTGAAGATTGTTCTCCCCACGGACAAAAATAGCCTCCCCCTCTTTGACTGAAGGAACCCATTATTGACCCCAAACGCCTTCAGGACCCCGCTGTTCGTAAGACCTTCGAGAAATTTTCAAGAACTCTCCCGAGCATGCCGTGGCACGTGTCACCCACGCTCCAGTGCGCGGCCCTCGACAGGCAGCTCGTGCAGTTTGCGGTCAGCCATCTTCAGCCCAACAAAAAAATATCCTGGCGAAGGACCCAACCATATGCAGTTGTGGGTACTGCAATTGTGAACATCTTCTTCGGTGAAACTCCCTATGGGGCCACGAAGCGCTGCGCTGGGTGGGGGGGAACGCTGTTCTGGGTGAGTGGTGTGTCAAGTAAGGTTTCTGGGGCGCATGCGGACTGTCCCACTGGGAGCTTCGGTGGAGCTCCCTATGGGGCCACGAAACGCTGTACTGAGTGGGGGGGACGCATGTGGACGGTGGCACTGGGGCCTTCGGTGGAGCTCCCTATGGGGCTACGAAGCGTTGTACTGGGAGGGTGAAACGCAGGGAAGAGGGGGAGGAGGGAGGAGGAGGGGGAGGAGGAGAGGAGAGGAGAGGAGGAGAACGCGGGGACCGTCTCTTCAAAACGAAGACCCAACACCACAGGATGGTTGGGAAATAAGGAGGAATTGCTTCGCCAAGGCACCCTGGACCAGCTGGATCTCCGACGAGCCCTCCGAGGCCGTATCAGGTCTCTGAAAAGACGGGCCCAATGGGCCCTCCCTGCCCTCGTCTTCTCTGCCTGGGCCGATTTCAGGCCCCCGTTCTCTTGTGCCCCCCTGGGGAAGATCGCCAAGACATTAGCTTATCTGACAAAGATAACCGGTGTGCTCATGTTTTCCAGGACGGGAGTCAAGCTTTCACTCCCGAGATGCACCAGGGGATTTGAGGCCGCCTGCGGATCCATTCCCATGCTGGGTGCACCCCCCTGGCCAAAAAGCTCCACAGGCTGGTTTGAGATTTCCAGGCTCTGGCCGAGGACGTTGACTCTGTTATTGGTGCCTTCAGGGTCATCCCAGGGGCTCAGGTCGACTTGAGGTTCCAGGAGTTTGCGTTCGACAATCTGATTGTTCCCTGCCCAAGCTCTGCCTAGAAGGTTCCTTACACTGTTTGCTTAAAGGGCCGGGCAGTGGGGCACGCCCCGGACGGTTCCCCCGGCATCCGCCCCGCGGTTCCCCCAGTGACGTTCCCTTAGCTTCGCGTTGCTTATCTCATCTTAGCTTAGCTTATTTCATCTTACCTTAGCTTAGCTTCATCTTACCTCAGTTTATCTTAGCTTAGCTTATGATTGTTATTATTCTTATTATTGCCATTGTCATTACTAATATTACTATCAGTACTATTATCATGGATTTTCATTGCTTTGATTGAGCAGCAATGGGGCGGGAGAGACAGCATGGGCCTCCCTCCCATTTTGGGGCCTCTGGGGGTCGTTGTGGCTGTGTTGGGCCAGTCCTGGGGCAGCTTGCAATCATTCTGGGGTGGTCTGTGGGCTGTTTTGCGGCCCGTGAGGGGGGTCAGAGGGCAACACGATGGGGCACGAACTCTGGCGGAGTGGCGTTCGTCGGCGGGGGGCCGGGCCAGGAACTCTTGAAACATTAGCAGATAGTTTTAAGTCGGACGCGTCCCTCTACAAGAGGAGTATACAAGAATAGTAAAAAGAAATAGTTTTGGGACGATGTTTGACCACTTTTGGCAATTTTGGAGTTTATTTTTCGATTGTTTTTGCTTTCCCTCCAAAATCCTCCTGCATGGGGGACATGCCCGACCTAACATTAGCAGATAGCTGGGTCGTTCGCTGAGAGGTGTTCGGGCACGCTCTCGCGTGCGAGGACGCCGCGGCGGGTATCGAGAGGGCTTTGTGCCCTCTGCTGCTGGACCCCCCTCCCCTTTAGTCGGGCGTGTCCCTCTACAGGGGGAAGATTCAAAGATAGTCAAAAAATAGTCTGAGGATTTGTTTCCTACCTAGGCTCTGGCTAGAAGGGTTCTAACTCTCTGGGCTTAAAGGGGCCGGGCAGTGGAAAGCGCCCCGGGCGGTTCCCCCAGTATCCGCCCCGCGGTTCCCCCAGTCCCCTGGGAGCTTTAGCTTTAGCTTTAGCTTAGCTTTAGCTTAGCTTTAGCTTAGCTTTAGCTTAGCGTTAGCTTAGCTTAGCTTTAGCTTAGGTTTATCTTAGATGTAGCTTAGCTTTAGCTTAGCTTTAGCTTAGCTTCAGCTTAGCTTTAGCTTAACTGTAGCTTAGCTTTAGCTTAGCTTTAGCTTAGCTTTAGCTTAGCTTCAGTTTAGCTTTAGTCTAGCTGTACCTTAGCTTTAGCTTGGCGTTAGCTTAGCTTCAGCTTAGCATCAGCTTAGCTTTAGCTTAGCTTTAGCTTAGCTTTAGCTTAGCTTTAGCTTTATTGTTACTACTAATGCTGCTTTCCTAGGGGCTCCAACTCTTAGGTAGGGTCGCACTGGGATCATGTCCAGCATGCACGTATTACTTCTGCAGGGTGGTGTGCTGGGTCAAGGGGCCTCCTACCTGTGCCAGTCTGACTGCTTGGTCGGCCTGGCTCGACTGGATCGAGCGATCCAACTTATGATTCAAGCTATGGTGCAGTGCACGGCCAGACTTATTGCTTGGGAATGTGCCAAGGACAAGGCTGCCCACATTTCTCATGTGACTGCTACGGTTACGTGTGCATTTTCAGCTAAGCAATCCTGAGAAGTTGTCACTGCCCTTCGCCGTATTGGGATAGGTTCTGCTAAGAAAAGGAAGGCGTCTCAACCTGCTATTGCCTCACTGAAAGACGGCACCATGGCACAGACGGCCACTGACGCACGGCATAGGTGGCTTGAGCAATTCTCTGACCAGCAGCTGGGTACCCAAGTTCCCGCCCAGGACATCCTCACCCTTGTCCATCAATCCGAGATCCCGATCTACAACATCCAGGACCAGTCCGCTCAACTGTTACCGACCAGGGTGGAGTTCGAGCAAGAACTATTGCGGACGTCCCCCCTATGTGCGAATGGGCTCGACGGGGTCGCTGGGGCTCTCCTGAAATATTGTCACCAAGTTTGTGCTAATGTGTATTACCCGCTGTTGCTTGAGTACTCCTTTGGCCTTCAGGAACCTCTTCAATGGAAAAGCTCTTTGGTACACGAGATCTACAAGGGCAAGGGTCCCCCTCAGGAGGGCAAGTCTTGTCGAGCTATTGCTGTTGGACCTCAGATCGCTCAGAGGTCGCATGCTACTGTAAACGCTAGGCTTCAACCGTTTCTGGAGAAGTACGCTGCCGACTCTCAGCACGGAAACATCGGACACCGTGGCACTGATTTCGCGTCGCATTTCACTCGCTCCTTGCAGCAGCTTGCAGTCAAAAGGTCAACCAATTTAGGGCAACTGTTCATCGACCTCGAGGCGGCGTTCCACCGCGTTATTCGAGAGCTCGTGGTGCGCTGCAACTCCGCAGGCGACGTTTCTGATGAAAGAGTTGCTCAGCTGGTACAGGCTTCGGGACTCCCTCCAGAGGCCATGCATGATTTGGTTGCGGCCCTGGGGTCCAACACCATCCTGGAGGAGTTGGAGGTTCCCGAGCATCTGTCTGCTCTCCTGGCCGAAACCCGTACGAACACCTGGGCTACCAACCCTGGGTCTGGCAAAATCGCTGTCACTACCATCGGGTCCAGGCCTGGTAACACGTTAGCCTCCCAGGTTTTTCTTGTCATTATCTCAAGGTGCCTCCACCAGGCACACCAGGCGCTCGAGGAGGCCCACCTCATCTGTGAGTTTCCTGCCCCCTCGCGCAAGACCCTGGACATCGGGGTTCCCGACGGCACCACAGTTGCAGCAGATGGTGCCAACTACGTAGATGACTGCACGTCTTTCGTACTTGCCGAGACCACGCTACTCGTCCAGCAGTTGCAGACTATTTCGACCATAGTAGTCAATGCTTTCACTCCAGCTGGGCTCCGACTCAACATGGGCCCGAACATAACAGCTGCGATGCTTATGTTCAGAGGGGATGGTTCTGTGACGGCCCGCAAACAGTTCTGGCTGGAAAACTCTGGGCAAATATCGGTTCCTGCTTCGTCTACCTATCCAAGTGGGGTGACTTTTGGGGCTGTACATACCTACAAACATCTTGGGTGCATTGTGTCAGACAAGATGGATCTTGGCCCCGAGCTGGCTAATAGGGTTAACTCTACGGCTGGGTCCCAGAGGACCCTCAGGCAGGTCGTGTTCCAGAATCAGCCCCTCCCCACCTCGGACAAGTTGATGCTGGCGGACGTGCTGATCATGTCTGACAGGTTGTACAACGCGAGTGTATGGCAAGAGCCAACAGCAGCTCAGTTTCGCAGGTATGCTACCCAGATTTTGAAGCTGTATCGATCGGCGATTGGGATGCCAGTCTATGGCCCCAAAGAGCTGAGCGATGAGGCCGTCCTGGCCATGGCGAACCGACCAGACCTCACCACCTTACTCCGTTGGCATAGCTTTCGGTACCTCCTAAGACTCTACAGATATGGACCCCCACACATGTTTGCTCTCATCCGACTTTTGGCCTGTGTGAAGGGGTCGTGGCACTCTCAGATTATTGACGACCTACGCGGGATACGCGACAGAGTTTCGGAATACCATGACTTCCCCACTCCAGTTGGTGATTTCCCCAAGTGGGAGGCGGAGATTTGCAAGCCTGGTAAGGCATGGGCCAAACAGGTCGCGAAGGCAGTTACTGCTCACATTCGCTGGCAGGCTAGGAACTATACTGCACGACACCGTATCAAGTGTATTTTGGAGGAGGCAAAGGAAGAAGCAGTACATTGTCATCGACTTAATGTACCTACCTTCCCCCCCACGCGCTACGTGTGCCCCTATTGCCCCTACACGCTTAAGCCACCTGCTCTTCGTGCCCATGTGTCGTCTCAACATGTCCAACACGGTCGCCTTGCTGCTAGATACTTGGAATCCCAGATTTGCCCAGTATGTCTGACCTGCTTTGGGACTCAGGAGCTTGCGGTGGACCATATGGCGTATGGGAACTCACGCTGTATGCTGACGGCTCTCTTGCATTTTGCCCCGGTAGATTCTGCCAGCCAGAACCAGTGCGCTATGGACGAAGATGCTGCAAGGACGGTGGCCAGGTCTGAAGGTGCGATGAGACGAGAAGCAGTTGTTCCTGCTCACAGAGTCCCAGGGCCTATTGACATCAGAATCAAGACCAGCATTCCCTATGCTGAAGCTTGGGCCCTTATCAAGGAATCTGAATACCAGCACGACCCCAACAGGCCCCTCACCTTCGATGTCGACGAACCCCGACACACCGAAGATGACGAGTGGCCCTTCAGGCCTGAAGAGTACACGGGAGGCCCTGGAGACCAGCTACCCAGGGAAGTTCAGTATACTGTCCTTGCTTTTGTGCACCTGTTTTCTGGAGCTCGGCGGCCTGGGGACCTCCCAGAAAACATCCAGCGTGTGTTGCTCTCGGGACCCTGGGCGGTGGTTGTGATCTCCCTGGACATTGCCCTGGACCCGAACCTCGGCGACCTCACCCAGACTGAGATAGTTGACAAATGGTGTACCTACCTTAGATCTGGGCGAGCCCTCGGCATTGCTGGAGGCCCCCCTGTGTGAGTCTTGGTCTGCCGTTGGATGGAACAGACTGACGGATGGTGCTGGTTCAGGCCCTCCGCCGCTTCGGACTAACCGACATATTTGGGGTAGACCCGATGTCTCCATCAAGCAGCATTGGCAGCTTGTTGTGGGGAACCAGTTGCTTATCAGTGCCCACCACCTCCTGATGGTTTGTCTTGAAATTGGGGCTTGCGAGGTCCTGGAACACCCGGAACAGGCTTGGTGGGAACCCAGGGCCCCCAGCTCCTGGGAGCTGGCTACTGCGAAAGCTGTTGCCGCCTCGCCCGCTGCCCAGATGACCGGCTTCGACCAGTGTGCTTTTGGCCAGGTCGGTAAAGTACCCACTACGTTGCTGGCTGTACGTCTGCCAGGGCTCAGGGACACGATTCGTGGTCTTGGATGTGAGGGGAGATGTACACACCCACGTAGACATCACAGAAGATTGGAGGGGAGAGAGAGAGTGACGGTACCTGGCGAACTGCCCCCCAAGAAGAGGTACCCCCCTGCCATGTGCGAAGCCATTGCCCGTGCTGTACATGTGTACCTGGACAGAGCACGGAGTGCTACAGGTATCGAGCAAGACACGTCCGATCTCCCAGAGGAACTTTGCTCTTTCTTCCAGGCTCTGGATACATATTTTGAGCAAGGAACTGATATTGCTCAGGATTTCTCGGTTTTTGACCAGAAAAAGAAGAAGCACGATCTTCGTTTCGACCGACCAGCCCCCACCCACCCACCCGTGGAGAGGGAGCGCCAACAGGGAGGGTAGGAGGAGGACGCCGTCGCCTACGACTTTGTCTCCTCCGACTTCGACACTGCCGCCATCACGGCGGTGGAGGCCGCACCGGGGGGCCCTGCCCCCGTCCCCTCCCCTCCTCTCCCTGCCCCCCCCTCCGTCCCTGTGCTCCCTCCTGAGCTTAGCGCCTTAATTGAAAAGAAGAGGGAGGCCGCCAGGGAGCGTAGGTGGCAGCGACAACGCGCTGCCCTCGGCTTGGACCCCAGGCCTAGCTCCCTCTTCGATCGGCCCCCCAACACTGGTGGGACCCTTTCGCCCATCAATCTTCTCTGTGACCCGTTTGGGGTCCTCAGTCACCGGCAGCGAGTCGACTCATACCGATACCTGCCCTCCCTCAGCCACCTCCTCCACCACCTCCACCTCCACCTCCTCCTCCCCCACCTCCCCCACCTCCTCCTCCTCCTCCTCCTCCTCCTCCTCCTCCTCCTCCTCCTCCTCCTCCTCCTCCTCCTCCTCCTCCTCCTCCTCCTCCTCCTCCCTCCTCCTCCTCCTCCTCCTCCTCCTCCCCTCCTCCTCCTCCTCCTCCTCCTCCTCCCTCCTCATCCTCCTCCTCCTCCTCCTCCTCCTCCTCCTCCTCCTCCTCCTCCTCCTCCTCCTCCTCCTCCTCCTCCTCCTCCTCCTCCTCCTCCTCCTCCTCTCCTCCTCCTCCTCCCCTCCTCCTCCTCGTCCTCCTCCTCCTCCTCCTCCTCCTCGTCCTGCCCCTTCCTCTCCTCCTCCTCCTCCTCCTCCTCCTCCTCCTCCTCCTCC
>CAUYUJ010016305.1:817994-842994 GCA_963575745.1 Prorocentrum cordatum
CTCTCGCCTTAGCGCGGCGCATATTCGCTTGTTTTCGTTTTGAATTTGCCAGAGTTTCACAGGTTCCCATCATCAGCGTAGCAGAAACTGTGTTTCGGAAGGATACAGGATTATGCGGGCGCAACAGTTACGTTGATTCTCTGTGTTGAAGTCCTGGGAATAGTGTTCTGGCACGATTCAGGATCGTCAAGACGCAACATTCATTTGGCATGCTTCAGGGTCTTCAAACGGGTGTCTTCCAACGAGTCAATTCCATCAATGGCAATGAGCCGTTGTAGGGGCCTATGAAGAGGGAGCTTGGAAGAGGGGTTTACTCCAACATCGTTGATGACTGTTTTTTTTTTTTTTTTTTTTTTTTTTCGCCAACGCTGCGCGACGCGCGTCGTGTCGGCCGACGCGACCGCGGCCCGCGGCCGCGCCCAGAGGGGGGTGGAGACGCCGCTGCACGGGCCGCCGCTGCTGCAGGCCAACCACGAGGTTTGAGCGGCGCCTGCGGGACCCCCCAGGAGGGAGCGGCGGGGGCCCCCAAGGCCCCAATGTGCCCTTCGGGGGGTCGTCGCTCGTCCCCCTCTCGTCTCCGTCGTGCCTCCAGGTAATGACTTCGACGGCGGTTGATGACTGGTCCTCCTCCTCCTCCAACATCTGGCCCTCCCCCTTTCTCCACCTCCGCCCTGTTTGTCCCTCTGCCCCATCCTCCTTCGCTTCGCCCCGCGACCGCCTCCCGCCTGCTCCCCCTCCTGTTCTCCACCCCTCTCCCTCCCTCCCGCCTGCTCGTCCTCCTTCCCGCCTCCTCCTCCAACTCCTCGTCTTGGCCATTATCCTGGCAACGCCAGGAACCCTCCCTCCTCCTCCTCCTCCTCCTCCTCCTCCTCCTCTTCCTCCTCCTCCTCCTCCTCCTCCTCCTCCCCCTCCTCCTCCTCCTCCTCCTCCTCCTCCTCCTCCTCCATTTCCTCCTCCTCCTCCTCCTCCTCCTCCTCCTCCGTCTCTTCCTACTCCTCCTACTCCAACTCTTCCCTCCTCCGACCTCCGATGCCGTGGACAAAAAGAAGTTATGCCAACCAGGAAGTTCGGCACCCACGAAGAGATGTCTGTCTCCGTGGCCGTCAAGAAACGACTCGACATGAAGAGCCTGCCTCGACATGGAGCGCTCCAAGGTCCTTGCATAAAAATTAGCACGACGCGTGGGTCCTGCTCCTCCTCCTCCTTGTCTTCGTCGTTACCTTCCGCTTCCTCCGTCTCCCCCTCTCCCGAAGACGGGATGAAATAGTTTTTCCCATACCAGTCCCTGCGCGAAAGATATTGGGCTCCTTGTCTCAATCGGGGTGGTGAGTTCCAAGTCTTCGCCCTGCGACAGCCCGTGGCCGCCTCGTGGGTTCCTCCAACGCCCTCCGCCCGGTCGCCGTCCGTGGCCTCCGACTGCGAAAACCAGCGCTACTTTCTCAAGCAGCGTTTGCACCGAAGGGCTTCTTACAACCGATCCGTATAATAAGGACGCACGAGAAGGATACAAGGTCCTTGGGAGGCAATGTCGAAACTTTTCGAGCGGGGCGCGGCCAACGAAAGTGGCCAACAATGGACCGAGGGGACAAGGATGCAAGGGCACCCTTGGGAAGGCTGCCCATCCTAACCATGCGGGTTGACTGTATCGTATAAGCCCCCATGCCAAGGCCTGACTTAACAGTTCCCTTCCACGTTCAGCCCTTCATAACACCTGTTACGCACGGTCGTTCATCATACGTGCAAAACCACGTCATACAAGCCTAACGACACAATACCGACTCCCCACGTCACCCCTGACAGATAATTCCGATGCGGTGCACATCCGTTGATCCAATAAACGCTATTCGAGCACAGCGACTGACGATGCTAGCCAGCGTGGATCCTAAACAGCTTGTTCCAGCAATATACGTTGACCAGCTTATAGCGTGCAATCTATGCGGAGCAACCCAAGTGGTGCAATTTACCAATGCTCACGATCAATTGTCAATTCCACTGCTTACGCAATCATCCCACCCACCCACCCGCATCTTGGCTCGCAAATCCCATGTGACGGCGATTGCGATGAGTGCTTGGCGTTGGCTGGTGAATCTCTGCGGCCGCGCTAGCCCGCCCATGCTCGCGCGCGCAGCGGCCAACTAGTGCGGCGCAGCCGACGATATCCTCGCGTCGGTAATACAGGTTTTGTGAGGAGTTCGACATGCGCGCGCGGCCGACGCGCGCGAGCGACTACAGAGGCGGCTACGACGAGGAACGACGGCGACGACGACGAACACTTACAAACAGACAAGCGGTGTGCAGGCCCCCTCCCCTATCCGCCCTCATCCTTCTCGTCGTAGCGCCTCCCTTCTCTTTCCCCCTCCTCCCTCATCCTCTCCAGCGGCAGTCGTTCTCCCTCCTCCGCTCGAGACGTCCTCAGAATCTGCTCTGAAGGCAGGAAAGTCGGGGGAACCAAACAGGCCAACCGCTGGAGACACCCCTCACCATCTGCCCCCCCCCCCCCCCCTGGGTGCTGAAGCCAGCACCTACCTCGAGACATTCTCGCAACAATTCTACGAAGATAAACAAATCAAGCATCCAAGCAGGCAGACAGCCTGAAGCACCCCCACAATCTAGGCACGAACGGGCCTGTGCAGTCACCCTGGCGAGGAGGGGGAAGAGGGGGAGGAGGAGGGGGAGGGGGAGGGGAGGGGGGGGAGGAGGAGGGAGGGAGGGAGGAGGAGGAGGAGGGGGAGGAGGAGGAGGAGGAGGAGGAGGAGGAGGAGGAGGAGGCTCCCACTTGGGAGTCCGAAGCCAGCGCCGCGCTCGAGACATCCTGACAGTCTGCTCCGAGAGCAGAGGAGTCCAAGCAACCAAGCAGGCAAACCGCCTGCGACCTTTCCACCATCTGGTGGCGAGCGGGCCCCGCAGCCGCCCTGGCGGCTCCCTCCTCTGGGAGTGCTGGAACCAGCGCCTCGCTCAATAAGTCCCCACAATCTGCTCTGAAATCAAAGGAGTGCGAGCAACCAAGCAAGCAAACCTGAAGCATCCCCACAAATTTGGCACGAACGGGCCCGTGCAACCACCCTGGCAGATCCCCCTTGGGAGTGCTGAGACCAGCGCCTCGCTCGAGACGTCTTCACAATCAGGCTGACTGTGAGTGAGTGAGCCTGAGCGTGAGTGAATATGAGTGTGAGTCACTCTGAGTGAGTCTGAGTTTGAGTGAGTCTGACTATGAGTGGCTCTAAGTGCGAGTGAGCCTGAGTGTGAGCAATTCCGATGCAATCTAAGTCTGAGCGAGTGCGAGTGAGGAAGAAGAGAAAAAAGAGTGCGTCCAGGAATGAGAGTCTGAATACGACTGAGCCTGAATGCTGATGAGGTAGTCTGAGTAGGAGTGAGTCTGAATGAGTGAGGAAGACAGAGGAATTGGGAGGAGTGAGGCGTGAGGGGCCGGAGGCGCCTGGGTAACAACAAAAGGCCCATCTTAGGGTGTACGGAAAGCATATAGTCGGAGATATGAGGCTATTAACAAATCCCCGCCTCGGTGAGCTCTGACCCTCCCGGCAGCCTCGGCCGCAAGAGTCGCCGTCGCCAGTGCCGGCCGGACGCCGCGAGCGGGCAGCGGCGGAGGAGCGCGGCTGCGCGCCTCCGACGGTCGGAGGGCATCCCACAGGTGGGGCGGAAAGGGCCGCGCTTTTTGGCTCCAATGCGCTGGCACCTCTGTGATGCTGCTCTGGGAAGCCGTGAGTAGAGGCGGGGTGTGCCTCTGCGGGGCGGCGCCACGCCAAGGATCTCTCTCTCTATATATATATGTGCATACACATATACGTGTGCATACGTATTCGCGTGCATGTGTGTATACAGCCATGCATATGCATATGCATATACACATATAAAATTAATGACATATGCAAATGTCCAAATGCGCTAAACAGAATTACCACTTCGCGTGGCAGCACTCGCAGATCTGGCAACCTCGGTGCATTCCAAATGGAACCTTCAAACATCGCCCGACGAGGCAGCCAGGAAGAGGAGGCCAGAGGAATGACGGGAACTGGACGGCATACCGAAACGGTCGCCGACACCAGCTGAGATCCCGGCGAAGGCCAAAACAAGAAGGGATGGCCAGAGCCCACCGAGAGCGCAGAGCACAAGGCGGAGCTGCGCTTTTCGGCGTGCGGCGGTGGGACGAATGCGCCGCGGTCGAAGCGGCCAACGGCTGACATTAAGATACCCGCCACGCACGCACGCACGCACGCACGCACGCACGCACGCACGCACGCACGCACACACACACACACACACACACACACACACACACACTCACACACACACACACACACGCACACCAGCACACACACACACACACGCAGCCATTTGGGCTCAAGCCTGCCTTGGGCACCAGGCAGGAGGTGTGTGTGTGTGTGTGTGTGCCTCTTCCAAGCCCCGTCATCTCGGCGGGCGCAGAGACCGGCTCTCTCATTTCCCTACCTCCGTGTCGCGGCCACTGCGATGGAGGCGGCGTGCAACGACAACAAGGTTGTGCTCGGGGGGCTGCCCGATGTGTGGCGGCCCGGCATGCGCCGCGCCCAGGAGGAGATCTCCTTGGGCCCGACGGCGGCACGGAGAGAGGCCCGCCGCAGGCGTCAGCAGGCCTGTGAGGCCGCGCTGCGGAGCCTGGTGGCGGAGGCCGCCCTGCCTGGGTCGTGGCAGGACCGTCAGCGGGCCGCCAGACCCGCCCTGCGGCTGGCAGCGGCGGGCGCGCGCGTGCCAGGCAGCGCCAGGCGTCGCAGAAATGCGGCCTGGCATGCTGCCGTGGCGCCAGCGGCAGGCTTTGCCCGGGCCTGCGACGCCGCCATCTCGGCGGCAGCGATCGGCCCCAGGCTGGGAGCCAATGCCCCATCCACCCCTCCGACAGCGCCGCGGCAGGTGGCGGCCACCACGCCCACCAAGCTGCGGAAGGAGGCGCCGCGATGGCCCGAGGGCTGGCTGGCGCAGGACTGTATGGGGAAGGGGCAGGGCGAAGGCGACGAAGAGGAGGAGGGCATGAAGGAGGCCTCCGAATCGACAGACAAGGACTCCGTGCTCGCGGACCCCGTCCTAGTGAAGGAGGAGGCCGTTCGGCATAGAGGCGAACGCGTTCGAGGAGCAGATCTCCCGCGTGGTGGTGGCGATGGCGCCCTCGAGGACGAGGCGTACGCTCCCAGAGAGGTGAGGGGCGACATCGAAGAGAGCGTCGACGAGACGGAGGGCGACCTCATGCCTGCCGCCTGGACCGCCATGGCGGCCGCTAGGGCGCTGAGGCGGGATCGGCCCAGCCCTTCGTGCGGCGCCGTGCGGAGCTGGTCAAAGAGGCCATGGCGACCACGCAGCGGCTTCGCACGCTCTTCTACGCCTGGTGGGAGGTCTGGCCGTACGTCCGCGACGACGTGTACCCGGCCGTGCCCTGGGTGCAGTGCGGCTTCGGCGACGACTTCGACTGCTCCTTCGGCGTGGGCAGGGTGCAGCGGCCCTTCGTGCCGCAGGACGCGCGCCCGCCGCCGCCGCCGCCTCCTCCCTCCGGCTCCGCCCGTGGCAGTGGCCGCCGCGAGTTCACGGCAGCCGAGTGGCAGGTGTTGAACGAGCTGGAGGAGAGCTTCCGCAGGGAGCTTCGCGGAAACCACCACTACGGTGACACATGGAGATAGCAGTAGAGCGCCAGCTGCGTGGTTGGCCTCATGATCGTCGGGGCAGCAAGAGTGCCAGCTGCGCGGATGGCCTCGCAATCGTTTGTCTGAACCTTGCCTGCTTTCGCCGTCGCTGTCAGCAGTCGGCGCCGTGTTAGGACTCGTGTTCCGCTTCTGAGGGGCTGTGCAAGGTTCTGGTTTTGTTCCCCCCCCTTGGGGCCTGGGGCTAAAGGGCCCCGCCCGTGGGGCCTGGGGCTGGATGAGGCCGCGGAAGGCCCTCGATCCTTGCCTCGGTGTGCTGGGGGGGCGCAGCCTCAGCACGGCAGCTCGGTGGAGGCAGGCTGTGCCCCCGAGTCGGCTCGGCAGGCGACCGCTCGAGAGCCCTAGGGAGGCTCGGCAGGCGGCACGCTCAAGAGCCCTGCGCCGCCCACGGCTGCGGCCCCGCAGCGACATGGCACCGAAAGCACCGAAGACACACACGCACATACATACACCCACACACAAACACACACACACACACACACGCACTCACCCACACACACACACACACACACACATACATACACACACACTTTGCGTCGCGGCCTCGCGCACTGCCACGAGGCGGAGCAGCACGTACACACACACACACACGCAGAAACACGCGCGCACGCACGCGCGCACACATTCACGCGCGAGTACGCGAGTGATGACGCGCGAGTGCGCGAGTGATGCAGATCGTGAACGCGTCCGACACGAGCGACCGCCAAGTGAAGACTACCATGCCGTAGCACATCGCTATGGGAGTGAGGGCGCGGGAGGCACCATCAACCGACAACATATTGAAAGACGGGATAAGGGAAGACGTACACGAGGGGTAGGCGACCTGTGACGTGAAGAGGCGAACAGACTCACAGACATGCGCGCTCACGCGCGCACGGATGCATGTGCAAGCGCACTTCTTTCACAAACGCGAGAAGGACGGCCCGAGGCCCGAGGAAACACACGCTCCGACCCCTGTTGCGTGCGCTGACGCACACGCGTGCAGACCTTCGCCTCGGACGCGCGTCGCGCGGCATGCGCGTGGTCACCCAGGGCCTAGGAGCATCAGCAACACACGGAGTGGGCATGCGCATGCGTACGCAAACTTAGACGCGCACGCGTTCACAGACGCGCGGAGGCACGCACGCGCAGGCACGATTTTCCCCTGTTCGGGCCTCCTCCTCCTCCTCCTCCTCCTCCTCCTCGCATCGCATGAAGAGGTCCAGTCGAACAGGACACACTAGCGCCCACCTACGGGTGAACGCAGCTCAAGACCAACCTGAAAAGGGAGAGGCGAGAAAGAGAGAGAGAGAGAGAGAGAGAAGGTGCTGTCTTCTCCCCCTTGCTTTCCTCTCCTCCTCCTCCTCCTGCTCCTCCTCCTCCTCTTCCTCCTCTACCTCCTCCTCCTCCTCCTCCTCCTCATCATCATCCTCATCATCATCATCATCATCTACCTCCTCCTCCTCCTCCTCCTCCTCCTCCTCCTCCTCCTTCGCTTCCTCCTCCTCCTCCTCCTCCTCCTCCTCCTCCCCCTCCCTCCACCGCCCGCCCCATGTCCCGAGCTTGTGGCAGGGTCATCTGCTCGCCGTTGTCGTTTTGTCGTCGTGGCCGTCGTCGTCGTCGTCGTCGTCATCGTCCTTATGGGTCGGCGGCACAGGCCGTCATGCCTTCACAGTCAGCAGCACACGGAGTGGGCCTGCGCATGCGCACGCAACCTCAGACGCGCACGCGTTCACAGACGCGCGGAGGCACGCACGCGCAGGCACGATGTTCCCCTGTTCGGGCGCGGCATGCAGCAAGCGCGTGCCGAGAGGCAACAGCCCGCGGAAACCTAAGATTGCATTGAGGCCGCGCGAGCACGCACGCTTTTGCCTGTACCGACGCCGTGGAATACGACCGCGTCGGCAGTTCCTGGACAATTTGCAGAATGTGCACTCGCCGACGCAAACAATGGCAATCGAGAGTCGCGCGCATACAGCGCGCACACACGCGTAACCGCTTGTCCTCGGTAGCCATGCGCACCAAGCCTGGAGCGGTCTCCCGACGCCGCACGGCGACGGGGTAGTGGTGGAGAGAAGACGTACAAGAGGGCGTGCGCGCTGAAAGAAGACACACGTGAATACCGATGCAGACACACACACACACACAGCGTTCGTCCTCCACAGTGCTGCAGCAACAACCAGTGGGACGCAAACGGGCCACGTGGATGTAAATTGCAATCGCGCGTGTCGCGCCCACGCAGTGCAAGCCCGGTTGCGCTGGGGCAGGCACTGGCGCGGTTGCAGAGCGAACAAATGTCGAGCGGGTGTCATGCACTAGAAGGGCGGAGCTGGGGAACACATGAAGCCAAGACGACAGCGACGAATGGCAAGCGGAGGCCAGAGCCGTCAGCGGTGAGAGAGGCGACCGACAACGCAATTCGTGGGGGGAGGAAGCGCAGGCGCGCCGTAAACAGCCGACGCGTCGGGTGTCGCAACCCTCGGGGATACTGTGTGCACAGCGGCCCCGGGTGCGCAAGATAGAGAGAGAGAGAGAGAGAGCGAGAGCAGAAAGACGCGAGACACGAAAGAGGTGGCAGGAGGGGCGCAGCACCGACCAGGTCGACGTGCAGGCGAAGGAGCGGAGAGGGAGAGAAGGAGAGAAGGAGAGAGCACGCCGGGTGCGCTCGCGCCAAGTCTGACATCCGAACACTCCCAGCCAGCCCTTCCCACTGTGCTCATGTTGTCTCGATCCGCGGGCGCGTGTCATAGCGGACCTGGACCTCTCAAACAGAGTCCATCGTGCGATGCGCAAGCGAACAGTGGGAGCTGCGTACAGGAGGAGTATAAGAGGAGGTGGGGGACGAGCACGAGGATGAACAGGAAGAAAAGGAAGATGATGAGGACGGAGGAGGACGAGCAGCAGGAACTTGAGTGAAGGAGCGGGAGGGAAGGACGACCAGGGGAAGGCGGAGAAGGGGGAATGAGGAGGATGAGGAGTATGACAGCGATGCGGAAGGACCCGGATCCAGATTACTGGCCCACGCTGCGGCGGGAGCGTCATACTAAACGATGGGAGCAAAGCCGCGATCCTGAAATGAGGCCCACGCTGTAGCGGGAGACCCATTTTGGAAATACCGAGAGCGTTTGGGTTGTAAGAAAAAACACGTAAGAGAAACCAGCTCGGATCATCCTTTGTGAAAACAGTACACGGGGTTGGCGCGCAACTCTCAGGACGTCGCCGGGGGAGAGGGAGAGCAGCATTCATATTGAGTAGTTGTGTGTAGAGAAAAGAAAGAGAGAAAGAGAGAGAGAGAGAGCGAGAGAGAAACAACAAACATTCCCCATTGAAAGTGACACATTGGGTGGATTCCCACGTATACGCGACGCTCCTCTCTTCTGCGAACGCCTCCGACCTATAGGCGCTACAGGCCTTCGCAGCTTGAATGGCCCCACGGGCAACGCCTCTAGGCGCTGTCCTCGGGGTAACGCGGACGCCTGTAGGCAGGAAGGGCCTGTAGGCTTACCTGCAAACAGGAGAAGCGGGAGGCGAATAGCACAACGATCGGCGGCGAGCGAGGGGGGGAAATGAGAAGGAGAAGACCTTCTCAAAGGCGGCGGGACTTCTCAGAAGTTCTCGCGCCTTCTGAAATGTGTTCTGTGTAGTGGGGGGAGGTTTAGACAACTTCTCAGAAGGGGCGAAACGAGGAACGACGAGAAGTAGATGGGCGAGCAGGTGCGAGGGTAGTTAATGAGCACAGGAGACACGGGCGCCCCGCGCAGCCGCCAGGAAAGCAGGGGAAACGGCGCCAACCAGCCAAGAGGCCGCGGCAGCGCAGACCGACCCCGATCCCAGCGGGCAAGGATGGCAAGTCGCGAAGAGGAGAGGGGAGGGACCGGCCCAGGGGGACCGCCCCAGGGGGGAACACATCGACCTGGAATCGGCGACACATCACCGATAGATCGGCGATGTAGCGCAACCCCACGCTCCTGGGCGGCGCGGCGCGACCGGGGCACGAGATCGGAGGGCGGCAGCCCCTGCGAGGCGAGGCGCGTGCTCCTGGGGGGGGGGGGGGGGGGCCGTGTGCTGTGTGGGGCCAGTGCTGCTCCGGTGCTGTGTGGGGCCGGTGCTGCTCCCGGTGGGGGGGGGGGCGTGTGCTGTGTGGGGCCGTGCTGCTCCCGGTGCGCCAGGGGGGGGGGGGTCGAGGAGAGCAGGCGGCGAGGCGGCGAGGAGGCCGGGGGCCGCCGCGGCAGGGGCGGCGCGCGGCAGGAGAGCGGGAGCAGGAGGGGGGAGGAAGCGCGCGAGCGGGCCAGCCCAAGACGGCGTGGGAGGCGTGCGCGGTCCCACGCAGCCGGGCGGCAGATACGGACTGCAGCTCGCGCTGCAGGAGTACATATAGGGGAGGGGGCCCCATACTCGGCACAGGCCCCGGAATTGTTCGAGGCGAAGGCTGGTGGCGAGATACATAGATATACACGCTTCCTCTCCGACTCGCTGATCGGTCACAGTCGGCGGCAATGAAACTACCAGGGACTCTGCGTAGAATATCCCACCAGCCCTTTAGGGCGGAGGCGGTTTAGCGCGGTTCCTCTTCTATCTTCCCACTTCCCCTTCTGGGAGGGGTTTACCCCTCAACCTAATTACCCCCTCTCCCTTGGTCTGGACGGGCGGGGCGGCGAGCGATCAGAGCGCCCAAGATGGCTCGAGGATGGCCCCAGAGACCTCCAGGTGGCATCCAAGAGATGGGTCAAGGAACCCAAAAGCATGCTCCTCTTGGGGGAACATCTTTTACTTCCGCCGCCTTCCACCGCCTTCCGCCGGCGGAGGCGGCCTCGTTTCATTTCCGCCGACCTTCCGCCGCCCTCCACCGCCTTCAGCCGCGGCAACTCCTTCGATCCTCGACGGCGAGGCCCTTTCTGGAGCGCCTCAAGTGGCCGCGGAGCCTCCCAAGGACGCCCCCGACAGGCCCAAACCCTTCCAACACCTTCGGCAAACCTGCATCTTGTGCTGCGCTCTCGCCGTCTTTTCGCTTCCGATGGGCCTCCCGGGCCTCACGACTAGCTCCAAGATTGCCCAAGAGAGCCCCAAGAGGGGCCCAACAAGAGGGCTCCAAGACGGCCCCAAGAGCGCCCAACAAGTGGCCCAAGTGGCCCAAGAGCGCCCCAGAAACGTCCCAAGAAACTACAGTTGGAGCTCAAGATGGGTAACGCTAATGAAGAGCCCCCCCCCTTCTTTGATCGATGCCCCCCGGCCTGGCCCAAAGAGGGCTTTCAGGGCTCCCAAGAAGGGCCCCAAGAGACCCTCCAAAGGGCTCAGCGATGGTCCCAGAGGGCTCCAGATAGCCCAAGATGGCCTCCAAGATCGGTGTCCTCGAACATGGTTCCAAATGCCCCCCCACAAATATGGCCCCAAGACGCCCTCCGGGGCGAAAGTAAGGGAGAGCGAGAGAGAGAAAGATAGAGAGAAGAAAAACACAGATCACCCTCTTGTACTTCTTCGGGGAGGGAACAGACCACCCTCTCCAAAAAACGTCCTTCTCCTCCCCCTGCTCCTCCTCCTTCCCACCCTCTTCCCTCTCCCTCCTCCCCCCTTTCGAAACGAGGCGTCCCAGCAACCACCCTGCTCCCCTCGCCTGCTTTCGCTTAACGGCTGCCTTCTGTCTCGGCATCGTTTCTAACTGAAGTGATGGGGATGAGCGACACGTTAACAAATATCCACCTGGACTTTGAGGACACATGCAAAAGACAGGACTTCCAGCAAGCGCCGGATGTAGCCGACAGCTGAGCTGTGCGTGCAGGCGTCGCAATCAAGAGCAAGGAAGCCACGACGGGGAAATAAAGTGGAGAAAAGAGGGCCGACGGTGAGCGAGCCCGTATGCGACGCGGGTGGCCCTGCAGGATAGAAAGAGACACACGCGCGCACGCGCTTTTGGCGTAAAGGCCAAAGCGCGCGGCGGGTCAGCTCACACAGCATAGAGAAGATGAATAGGGGATCGACAGCGACACATACACACACACACACGCATCACACACACGCATAATTGCACATAGACGCACACACACACATACACACGAATAATCACGCATAGACGCACACACAGCTACACACATACATACACAAACACACGCACGGATACTCACACATGGACGCGCACACACACACACACACGCACACACACACACACGCACACATACACACACACACACACGCACACACACACACACACGCACACACACACACACACGCTTTGTGCTCGACCGGCGCCTGCTGCAAGCCACTGCTGCCGCGGCCGCGGCGGCCTCGGGGGCGCCGGTGCTTGGGCCGTTGGCCGAGTCCTCTGAGGCGCGAAGTGTGAAGAAAGAGCAGTCTGGGTTTCTGAATAGGACTGGGGGGGTACCTCGGAGGGGCACCTTTCCCAAACCAAACGGGCCTTCCCAAACCAAACCTTCGATTAGGGTGACCCGGGGCTTGGTTTGGGAACACCCCGTGGGTTTGGAAGACCCGTTCGGTCTGCGAAGACCTAAGGCTTGGTTTGGGAAGACCTGCTTGGTTTGGAAAGACCCGGTTGGTCTGTGAAGGCCCGGTGGCTTGGTTTGGGAAGACCCTGTTGGTTTGGGAAGACCCATTTGGTTTGGGAAGACCCTTTTGGTTTGGGAAGACCAGGAGGTTGGTTTGGGAAGACCTCGTTGGTTTGGGAAGACCCTGTTGGTTTGGGAAGACCCCGTTGGTTTAGGAAGACCCCGGGGCTTGGTTTGGGAAGACCCGTTTGGTTTGGG
Organism: Prorocentrum cordatum; assembly: GCA_963575745.1. NCBI lineage: Eukaryota > Dinophyceae > Prorocentrales > Prorocentraceae > Prorocentrum > Prorocentrum cordatum. The sequence goes on from CAUYUJ010016305.1 coordinate 830,413, forward strand.
AAGACCTAGTTGGTTTGGGAAGACCAGGTTGGTTTGGGATGACCCTGGGGCTTGGTTTTTGAAAAGCCCAGTTGGTCTGTGAAGTTGGGGGGTTGGTTTGGGAAGACCCGTTTGGTTTGGGAAGAGCCGGGGGCTTGGTTGGGGAAGAAAGACCCGTTTGGTTTGGGAAGACTTGGTTGGTTTGGGAAGATACGGTTGGTTTGGGAAGACCTGGGGGCTTGGTTTTTGGGAAGACCAGGTTGGTTTGGGAAGACCAGGGGGCTTGGTTTGGCAAGACCCGCTTGGTTTGGAAAAACCCGGTTGGTTTGGTAAGACCTGGGAGCTCGGTTTGACAAAACCCAGTTGTTTCGGCCGGAACCGGGGGCGAAACGAAGGCAAGAACGAAGGCGGGAATGAGAACGGAAACGAGGGCCGAAATACGGCGAAACGAAAGCGAGAACAAGGGGAGAACGTGAGCGGAACCCAAAGCGAAACGAAAACGAAACGAAGGCGCGAACGAAAGCGGTAACGAGACGGAAACGAGCACGAAACGAGGGCGACACGAAGGCGAGAGCGAAGGCGAGAACGCGAACGAAAACGAAAACGAAACGAAGGCGAGACGAAGGCGGGAAACGAGGGCGGATACAAAGACAAACGAAGACGAAACAAAGGCGAGAACAAAGGCGAGAACGAGAGCGGAAACGATGGCGGAAGGAAAGATGAACGAAGGCGAGAACGAAGACGAAAACGAAGGGCGGTAACGAGAACGAGAACAGGGGCGATTCGGGTCGAACGGGCGGACCCCAACGGGCGGGTCGGGTCGGCAGGGCGGGACAAGCAAGTATAATACATCATCAAGTTGGCGCGAGTGCAGCCTAACAGGCTGGTCGGGCGGGCGAGTCGAGTCCGGCGGGCGAAACAAGTCAGGTCGGGCAGGCGTACCCTAACGAGGGGTCGTGCCGGGCGGGCGGGACATTAAAGCATTATGCATCATCGAATTGGCGCACGTGTGCCCTAACGGACGGGTCGGGCGGGCGGGTCGGGTCGGGCGGGTTGAACCTGACAAGCGGATCAAATCGAGCGGGCGGAACACTAAAGTATGATGCATCATCGAATTGGCACGCGTGCGCCCGGCTTCCGGTGGCCCTCAACAGGCCCCGGGACCATCAAAGACGACTCGGGACCGAAAACCGGCCCTAATCAGGGAAAGCCTCCAGACCACTGGGTGCCCACGTCGCCAAAAAAGCAACACTAGATGACTGGTTTCTGGAGGGGCGCCCTCACCCTAAATTCGAAAAAGGAACCAAGCCGTGGCGACGACGACGACGACGACGTCGACGACGACGACGTCGAGGACGACGACGTCGAGGACGACGACGGCGACGGCGACGGCAACGACGACGACCGACTGCGACGACGGCGACGACGACGACGATGACAACGACAACGACGACGACGATGGCGGCGGTGACGACGACGACGACGACGTCAACAACGACGACGACGGCGACGACGACAACGTTGACGTCGACTTGGACAACGACGACGAAGGCTGGAACGAGTTTGGAAGCGAGGGCGAGAACGAAGGCGATGCTAAAGCGAGAACAAAGGCGACAACGAGAACGGAAACTAGAGCGAAACGAAAACGAAACGAAGGGCAGAACGACAGCGAGAACGAGGGCGGAAACAAGAGCAAAACGAAGACGAAGCGAAAGCGAGAACGAAGGCGAGAGCGAGAGCGGAAACGGCGGCGAAACAAAGGCAAAAACGAAGGCGATAACGAGGGCGGACACGTTGGCGAAACGAAGGCGAGAACGAAGGAGGGAACGAGGTCGGAAACGAGGACGAAACGAAAGCGAAACGAAAGCGAAAACGAAGGCGGGAACGAGGACGGAAACGGAGCGAAACGAAAGCGAAACGAAGGCGAGAAAGACTGCGGAAACGAGGGTGAAACGACGGCGAGAACAAAAGCAATAACGAGCGCGGAAACGAGGGCGAAACGAAGGCGAGAATGAAAGCAGAAACGATGGCGAAACGAAAGCGAAACGAAGGCAAGAACGAAGGGCGGGAACGAGGGCGGAAACGAGGACAGAAACGGAAGCGAAACGAAAGCGAGAACTAGGCGACAAGAGCTGTGGGGAACGGTTTGGGAAGACCCTGTTGGTTTGGGAAGACCTGGGGGGCTGGTTTGAGAAGACCCAATGGTTTGGGCAGACCCAGGGGGTTGGTTTGGGTTGATGGAGGCCCGTTTGGTTTGGGAAGACCCGGGGGACGGTTTCGGAAGACCTGGTTGATTTGGGAAGACCTGGCCAATTGGTTTTTGAAGATCCGTTTGGTTTGGGAAGACCTGGCCGGTTTAGGAAGACCCGGGGTTTGGTCTGGGAAAACCCGACGCTCTGGTTCTGCAACATCTGGTTTGGGAAGACCCTTTTGGTTTGGGAATACCCTGCCTCGGAGGGTACCCCCCCGACGGGGGTCAACCTCGCCTCGTCGTCGCGCCGCGACGGGGGTCGGAGCACTTTCGGCGCGCGGCGGCTGCCCGCGACGGGGGTCGATGTGGGGCCGTTGGCAGGGGTGACACTCCCCCGACGCTGATTCAGAAACTCGGAGTAGGAATGTGCGAACAGAATTGCATTGGTCGCGCTCGAGCCGGCAACTACGCGACAGCGAATACAGGGTAAGGCCCTGGACCAGCCCGACGCCGCTTGCCACCCAGCTTGGAAATGAACCTAACTGGAGCCTGACCAGACAAGAGCGGGAAGCACAGATTTTGCCCATTGCGCTAACAGGTGGGCAAGAAAAGATGATGATGGCGACGACAGGGCGCGGATGGCGAGGATGACAGCGTGGATGACGAGGACGGCAGCGAAGGGGGAGCAGGAGGACAGCGAGTAGGAAAACAAGCACGAGGACGAGGAGGAACATATGGAGGACGAGTACGAGAAGGAACGACGCGGAGGAGGAGGAGGAGGAGGAGGAGGAGGAGGAGGAGGAGGAGGGAAAGGAGGAAGAGGAGCAGGAGGAGGAGGAAGAGGAGGAGGAGGAGGAGGAGGAGGTGAAGGAGGAGGAGGAGGTGAAGGAGGAGGAGGAGGAGGAGGAGGAGGAGAAGGACGACGACGACGACGACGAAGGAGGACGGTAAGGAGCTGAGGAAAAGGACGTCGAAGAAGGGGGATCACTTTAGGCTACCCTGGGGGCTGCTGGGACCGTCTGATGCTATCTTGGGGGCATCCTGGGGTCTCATGGGGGTCTGTCGGGGTCCTCTTGGGGGCTACAGAGGTCTTCTTGAGCTGTCTGGGCGTGTCTTCGGGTTCTGTGGGGGCTCTGTCAGGCCGCCTTGGCGCCATCTTGGGCTGTCTTGGGCCGTCTGGGGGCCTCCTGGTGCTGCCTTGGGCTGTCTTGGGACCCTCTTGGGCAGTCCCAGGGCCTCGTCGGGCGCTCTTGGGGGCATCTGGGTGCCTTTTGTGGGCCTCTCAGGGCGCTTTTGGGATCCCCTGGGGGCTTTCGGGAGCTCTCTTGGGTCGTTGTGAAACCCTCCGGGAGCGATTCTAAGATAATACTGGTTCGGAGTCCTCTCTGGAGCCGATCTGTCCAGGATGTCTCCGGCGAAACGGCCATTTCCCAGAACCTATCCAGACACAAACAGGAAGCGCTGCTTCTCTGAGTTTGCGTGCGCGCCCGCACGGATTTGCACACAACGCGACATGGGTACACATGGGATACCCACATCTCAACAGCTACCTGCCGCTATACCACGCCATGGTAGCAAACGCACTCGGCAGCAAACGCGCCCACATTCCAACTGCAACGGGCAGCGAACGACGCACATCTCAACTGCAGAATGGCCACGGCAAACGTACCCACATTTGAACATCTACCAGCAGCTATACCACACCACTGTAGCAAACGCAGTCAACAGCCAGCCTGCTAATGTCAGTGGCCACGGGCAGCTCACGAACCATATTTGAATGGCCGAAGGGGCGCAGCAAAGGCACACAGATTTCAACAGCTACCAGCAGCTACACCAGACAACGGTAGTACATGCACTCAGCAGCAAACGTACCCACATTCGAGCATGAAGCCGCAGCAACTATACTTCTACTTGGATTGCCTCCTCCTCCTCCTCCTCCTCCTCCTCCTCCTCCTCCCTCTCCCTCTCCCTCCTCCCCCTCCTGTCCCTGCTCTCCCTCCTCCCCCTCCTCCCCCTCCCCCCTTCGCCCTCCATCTCCTCCTCCTCTTCCTCATGTTCCTTCTCCTCCTCATCTTCCTCCTCCCTCCTGCTCCCCATCTTACTTTTTACGTTAGAGTATAGGGCTAAGCCTGTTGGCGTCACTGTCTCCTCCTCCTCCGCCTTCACCTCCTCCTCCTGCTCCTGCTCCTGCTCTGCTCCTGCTCACCGCTCTGGCTCTCTGCCCTGCTCCTGCTCACCTGTTCGTGCTCCTCTTCCTGCTGTGCTGCGGATCACTCCTCCTCCTCCTCTCACCTCCGACTCACTCCTCCTCCTCGTCCTGCTCCTGCTCCTGCTGTCCTCCTCCTGTCCCTCTCTCCTCTCTCTTGCCTCCCCCCTCCTCCCTCGTCCTCCTCCTCCTCCTCCCGTCCTCTCCCCCTCCTCCTCGTCCTCCTCCTCGCCTTCCAGGCCCCTCCTCCTCCTCCTCTCCTCTCCTCCTCCCCTCGTACTCCTCCTCCTCCCCCTTCTCCTGTCCCCTCGTCGCCCCTCCTCCCCTCCCCCGCCCCCCTCCTCCCCTCCTCACCTCCTTCCTCTCCTCCTCCTCCCTCATCCTCCTCTCTCCTCCTCCTCCTCCTCCTCCTCCTCCTCTCCGCAAGCCTCTCCGCAGGCAGGCGCAGGGCCGACAAATGTCAGAAAACCTCGAGCGTCGACGACAACGACGTTCACGATGGCGGAAATGACGACGACGACTACGACGCCGCCGCCGTCGCCGACAAAGACGACGGCGCCGACGACGACGGCGCCGACGGCGCCGACGATGACGACGACGACGAAGACGACGAAGACGACGGCGCCGACGTCCAGCCAGGTCGATGACGGCGACGAAGCCGACTGTCGAAGACGGCGGCGGCACCGAGTCACGACGGGCGGCGACCTCGGCGGCGCCGACGGCGGCGCCGACGGCAGCCGCGGCGGCGGCGCCGTGCAGGGTCCTCGGGTGGACCCTGGCCGGCAGCGCGCCCGCGCCAGAGGGGCAGAGCGGCGCGGCCGCGCGACGCGCCGATCGCCGCTGGGGCGTCGGCGCGGAGCATGAGGGGGGGCAAGGGCGGGAACCAGAGGGACGATCGAGGCGCGAGGGTCGGACGGAGCAAAACCAGTAGCAATCACACGCCGCCATGGGAAGCCCATCAGCGTGCGACTGGGAAAGAGCCAGCAACTTGCTGGGCAAGACCGACGGAGCAACACGCTGGTGGGCTCCCACCGGCCGCGTGTCCTTGATCCTCTCTTTTCTTCCCAAGGATCAAGCAGCTATGTGAATCATGTTTGATGGCCCCTGGAAGGTTCTCGCCGCGGAGGGGTTCTTCTCAAACTTCTGGCCAGGACAAACCCCTGAAAAAAGTCTGGGGGGCGATTCGAAGGAGAGGAAGAGAAAGAGGAGGAGGAGGAGGAGCAGAACAAACCAAGGGTCCGAAGCCCCGTCCTCACACTCCCCTGCAAGCCATCCCTTCGCTGCAAGAAGCACCCCCCTGGAAAAAAAACAAAACAATTTGGCCTGCTGTGTTTGCGAAGGTCCCGCTTTGAAAAGGACTTGCCTTGCGTCTCTCTGGTGAGGAACGCGGAAACGATGACAATACAAGTCGACGAAATAATTATCCTGCCAGATCCCATTCTGGAAAAGGACCATCCCCCATCCGCGCAACAGTTGCCCACGTGTACACTTGTGGCCATGAACTTCGAGGAAACCTCAAACGGCGGCCCCATTCTGCACGAGAGCCGTCCTGGATCCGTCCAGCGTCACACGCGTTGAAGCATGGGGCCTTACGATCGGAAGGATGTCTCGAGCGAGGGCCGAAACTCTAAGAAGTGCAGCCCTCCATCCTGGTAGACGCTGCATGACAAAAACAGATGCGCGCGACGCTGCACCGAACGAAAACTTTTGAAAACGAGCCGTGCTCAATGCTGGAAGCTGTTGCAAGACGATGCAAGCGTTTGGAACTATTGTTCAAAGCACTACAACCAGAGTCCCACTTTGAAGAAGAACAGACGTCCAACCGTGAAGCGAATACAAGTGTTTAAGATGAATGCGTGCGGAACGACCCCCCTTTCCATCTCTGAAGCTGCTGCAAGCTTGTAAGACACATGTGTGCGGGGCCAAAGCGGGAGCCTCAATGTTGACCCCCCTCCCTCCGTGAAGCTGCTGCACATGTTTAAAACGGGTTTGCATGGCGCTATGGCGAAAACCACTATTTGAAAAGGAACGGCCCTTATCCGTGAAGCAAGCCGATGTGAGCTTTGAACGCGAATGTGCAGTGCGCCAAGGCGAGACATCTTGAAATGAACCGCCGGTCATCCTTGAAATTGTCGCAAACTGAAGGCGAAAACGACATTGTGAAAAGCGGCCCAATCCATCCGTGAAACAATTGCGAATTTTCAAAACAAGCGTGCGCGGCGCTAAAACTGAAGCTATACTTTTAAAACCAGCCCCACTTCATCCGTGTGGCTGTTGCGACTTGTGGTGAAGAATGTGCATGGCTCTACGGCGATAACCACATTTCAACAGCGGGCCTGGCTCCATCCGTGAAGATGTTGCGTATCCCAGGCTCCAGTATCATAAACAGTGAGAACGTCTGTCAGAATGCCCGGCCCACCCTATCGACACGCGGGGGCGCGACAGGATATATATATATATATAAACACATACATACAGAAGGAGAAGGGATGGGGGAGCGGGAGGAGGGTACTGTATGGGTATTGGTATTGGTATGTGTATGATCCAGCCCGCTGCTGGTTCGTGAAGCCGAATGCGCAATCGGACTACTTGGACGAGAGACGCGAGTAGGGATCCCAAGCTGTATCGCTTGGGGCCCGATCGAAGAGGGAGCCGAGCGCTTGGCGGGAAGGCGTCATCGTCGTCGAACGGTGGCATGAGCAAGAAACTGTACACAATGATTGATGGCAGACCTTGTTCCTTTAGACAAGAAGTAGCCACAGAAAGACGAGCTTAACGGAGGAGGATGAGGCACGACTCCTGCTCAGTCTCCTCGAACAGGCTGGCCCTGACCACTGTAGGGCTGACAACTGTGGCGAAAAGGGGAAGCGAGATTGGCGGGAGCAGGGGGAAGGGAGAGAGGATGTGGGGATGGGGGGGGGTCAAGAAGAAGGGAGCGGGAGGGAGGGAGACAGGGAGGACCCAGGCCTCCCCGGTGGATCGAGCAGGCCGAGCAGAGCGGCTGCGGCGCTCGCGCTCGCCCCCACTGGCGGGCAGCACGAGCGGCCGAACCCCGCGCGCGGAGCTTCGGGCCGTCGTCGTCGTCTTCGTCGTGGCCCTCTCCTCATCACGATCCCCCACCGCTTCCCCTCCACTCTCCTCCTCCTCCTCCACTCTCCTCCTCCTCCTCCTCCTCCACTCTCCTCCTCCTCCTCCTCCTCCTCCTCCTCTGCCCCTCCCATGCCCCCCTCCCTCCCCTTCTGCTCCTTGGCCACCTCCTGCTGACGACATCCTCCTGTTCCTCCTCCCCCTCACTCCTCCCGCGTCCCACCTCCTCCTCGTCCTCTTCCTTTTCCCCCTCCCCCCTCCTAAGTCCTGCTTTTGCTTTCCCTTACTCCTCCTCCTCCTCCTCCTCCTCCTCCTCCTCCTCCTCCTCCTCCTCCTCCTCCTCCTCCTCTACGCTTCCTCCTCCTCCTCCTCGCACCTCCTCCTCCCCCTCGCACCTCCCCCCGTCCCCCCGCTCCTGCCCCCTCCACAATTAAGTACACACTTTGAATATAAGTCTCCTCTCTCCCCTGATGACGTCCGGACGGTATCCGGCCCCCCTCCACGTATTTGTTTGACACACTAGATTCCGGGGCACTGGGTTTTCGCTTGGGTTTGTTGTTAACAATGCTGCTCACGCTGAAGCGCTGGCCCCATTTCTGCGCCTCTGGTTGTTCCAAATAGCGCTCCCGCTGCAGTGCGGGCGTTTTCGGTCCTTCCAAATGGGCCCCAACATCCAGAAAATGCCCACCCGAAAAAAACATCAGAAGTGATTACACATTCGGTGTCGATTCCTTGATTTTTTGGGCCGCAGAAGCTCTCCCCCCACTTTGGGGCGTCGCCGCTTTCAGGAAATATCGAGCGGGAACCCCGCTTCTGCTTTGAGAAGGCGATGTTGAAAGCAAAGCCAGCGGGTGCTCTCTATCAGCCCCTCCTTGTGTGGAGTTTTTCGGGGAGCCCACGGAGCTAGACATGGAGCCACAACTGCAGACCGACCCAGACCTCTCGAAGACGATCCACTTACCTCCCAAGGAACCCAGCGCCATGCCATGACATGCTGTGCGGTGTTGTGTTCTGCGCCGCTGTGCGATGCCACGCTTTGAGTTGTAATGCTTGCTTTGTGATGCAATGCTTCACTGCGCAACGCCACGCCGTGCTACGGCATGCTACGCTCTGCCGTGCTCTTCTACGCCATGCCATGCCGTGCTCTACCATGTATTGCGTAGCCTCTCGCGATCACTGCCCCGCTCGACATCCGACTGTGCGAATAGAGAGGAGATCTACGCCATGGTAAGGGAAAAGAGGGAAAGGTAGGACGTCAGATATGACGCGAGCGCACCCAGCTTGCCCTCCCCCCCTCCTCTGCCCTCCTCCGCCGAAGCCTCCTGGCGGCGGCGCTGGCGGAGTAGCTAGCGACAAGGGGGCGCGGCTGCCGGCCCCCTCCCCTGCAGCAGACGGCCTGGCGTCGCGGATGGCCGCGCGGAGGTCCATGATGCCGCGGTTCTGGACCGCCTGGTGAGGGAGGGGAGGAGGCCGGGATAGCGGCGATGTTGCTTAATGGTGATGAAGGGAACCGGATTGTAGGACATCGCGACCCACATTTTCCTATATGTTCTATCTTCGAATGGGTCGAGCGAACACGACACAGCGAACTGTAGGAAAGCGCGAGCCACGCACTCTCACACTACCGAAGCCCACATCGCCGTTAGCTATATCGCCGCTGGCCCGTCTATGAGGGGAGCCATCTCGAGGCCTGAAAGACACGTTTCCACCGCGGCGCCCCAACAGAACTTGCCACGATTTCGAACTCACTTTTTTCAGAAAGTCAACGTGTTCTATAACACACATCGTGACCCCATATCACAAGCGATGGCGCGAGTAGGGTCGTAGTGAAAATCACGGGAGAAGCGGGCGCAGCAGGGGTTGGCGGAGAGAGGGGGGGGAGCGACCCTGACCGCCACGAGGGGGGCCCGAAGAGGTCTGATAACATTCTGGCGCGCTCCCTGCAGGAACGGGCGATTTGCACACCCCCGGGGGTCAACGCCCGAAACGACGAATTTAACGCACCTTGACACAGCAGCCGCGAACACAAATATTGGATTGTGACCCATATAATCATCGAATCGAACCTGCGTGTGGCTGGACCTGCAATTTATCCTAATTGGTTTCGCTGAGCGGCTGAATATATGGAGTTTGTTTTATTTAGTGTGTCCACGCTATATGCAAAGAGCGCTCGCAAAACAGAAGACGACGAGGAGGGCGATCGCCCGCCAGGAGCGCCCCAACCACGGGAACTACCTGCACATGCTCCGCGTCGGCGGGGACACACGTTGCAGTTACCCCCGCCCTCCTCCCACCCCCATCCGCCGCAGGGGAAGAAAACGGGAGCATAATGAACGAGAGTGAAGAGGATGGGAGGAAGGCGCGGAAAAGGAGCGGAGGGAGCGAATGACAGGAGACTGGGAGACAAGCGAGGGACGGTGGGAAGGCGTATCTGGGCTCTCTCGGGCTCTCTTGAAGCTCTCTTGGGCTCTCTAGATCTGTATGAGGGGCCTCGGCGAGGCCCCAGGGGGGGCCCTTCGAAGCCTTCTTCAGTACCGCCTGGGGCTCGCCTCACTACAGCTGCCTGCGTGTTGGCGCGGTCGGAGTCGAAGTTCGTTGTTTCAAGCGCTATCTACGCATGTATCGAAATCTGGCTTGCTTGTATTACACCACATATCAGAAATACGCAATGCAAAAAGTGCCAGCACTGTTTGATGAAACTATTTCGCGCGATCGCTATGCTCGCGTACAGGCAGTGGAACTTCGCATTTCCTCGGAATCGCGTCGCGATTGCGAAGCGCAGACGCATATCACCAGGAAGCTGCCGCACGATTGCGGCGCACAAGGCCAAATAAGCAAGGCCCAAGAGGGCTCTAAGAGGGCCCTGAAGGGCCTCCAAAAGCAGTGAAAGTGAAGACACGCGAGCGCCCTTTCGCGTGACATAAGTTACATTCCTCTTGGGGGCCGGTTGGTATTTTCCCGGGGTTCTTTTTGGCCTTTCTGGGGCCGTTAGGAACGCCTGTGGGGGTCCAAGAGAACCCCCGGAGGCCCCCAATGGAAGTGAAAGTTAAATCACGCGAAAGGGCGTTCGCGTGACTTCACTTTCACTGCTTTTGGGTGCCATTCGAGGCCCTCTTGGGCCTCTCTTGGGGCCTCTGGGGCCCTCTTAGAGCTCTCTTGGGGCCATCTTATGGCCATCCTGAAGCTCTCCTGGGGCACTCCTGGCGCCCTCTTGGGGCCCCCGCCGTAGAGTATCTCAAACGTCCGTTTAAAATCCTCTACCGCGGGGGGACTCTAGGAGCGTCTAAAGCCTCCAAGGGCGTGTCTTGGGGCCTCTGGGGCCCTCCCGGAGCCCTCTCGGGATCCTCTTAGGCCTTCTTGGAGTCTTCTTGGAGCTACCCCACGGCACTATATGCATGGACTGACCGCTCCATGACAAGATAAGGCCCTGGGGTTGGACCGCTCCGGCAGCGAGGCCGGACATTTCAGGCGAAAAATCTCAGGCCTCAAAGCAGGGTACTTGAAGCTAAACTTTTCCAGCCTCAAGGCCGGAAAGGCACGGCCTTTCATCAACATCATTACTCCGATTTTCAACCTCCGCCCCGACGGTTCTGGCTACGATTTTGAACACCCGCCCCTACGATTTTCAAACTACCCCACGACGATTTTGGCTACGATTTTCAGGATCCGCCCCTACGATTCTGAATGCGGGGTCCGCGAGCCGCCAGCACGATTTCGAAATGAGACCCTACGCCTAGAGAGAACGATTTGCGTTAGAATCTGGCGCCCGATCCGAAACGATTTCAAATACAATTCTGGCAAACAAAAATTTCGTGGAGGTGTCTCAGGCAAGTCGCCCCAAAAAATCGTATTGCAAAATCGTGTGCAAAATCGTGGTTGGCTTTTATGCTTCTCAGGGGAAGGCCCAGGGGACTCTGAAACACCACCATCAACACATGCTCATCATCATCCTCATTCCGCCAGCCGTTCCTCCGAACAGTTCCACCCATATCATGCTGTCGGTGACAGCTCCAAAAACGAATGCGCCGCTAAACCACAACCGCCATTCAACGCACCAAGCGACCGTGGCCGTCGTCGCCGCCGTAATGTTCGTCATCGTCAGAACGCCCGTCGCTCTTGTCGTTGGAATGCTCGCCGCCGTCGTCACAACGCTCGCCATCGCCCTCGTGGCGGTCGCCGCCTTGGTCGCCGTAGCACTCGTCGCCGTCGTCGTCGTAACGCCCGTCGGCGTCGTCGTCGCAACGTTCGTTGCTGTCGTCGCCGAAACGCTCATCGTCGTCGTCGTGAAACTCAACGGAGCCGTCATCGCAACGCTCCGCGTCGCCGCGGTCGTCGGCACGCTCGCCATCGTCTCGGCAATGCTCGTCGCTGCCGTCGCCGTCGTAACGCTCGTCTTCGTCGGTTTAAAATTCGTCACCGTCGCCGTCGCAGCGATCGTCACCGCCGCCGCCGCAGTGTTCGTCAATATCGTCGTCACCGTCGTCGCCGTTGCGATCGCAACGCTCGTACCCGTCCTCGCCGAGACACTCGTCGCCGTCGTGGTCGTCGTACTGGTCGTCGTCGTCGTTGCAACGCTCGTCGGCGTCGTCGTACCAACGTTCGTCGTCGGATAGCCCGCTCCCCGGGGACTGAGCGCGAAGGCAGATCCCCCTCAGTGTAGAAACCAGAAATGCCCGTCACACTGCTTAATTACAGGGGCACTCTTTAAAAATCGTTGCTGGAGACGCGCGGAGACGGACGACGAAGCACCTGGAGGCCCGGGCCACGGAGAGGTTCACGGGGGATCCTAGCGATGGGCAAAGTGAAAAGGACCATGACGACGCTCTGCACACATGACAAACAGTTGCGATATAGTGGCGATTTTCCGCCAGCCGTTCCTGCTCCCCCTCCCTCGCCCTGCACAAGCCCAAAGGAACATTTGTAAAAACCTAGAAACGCTTTCTCGGTTTCAAAACACACAAGAAAATCGCATCGCAACTACGGATTATGGGGAACCTACCAATCCCACATCCTCCGCCGCCTGCGCGCATCCAGAAACCATGTTTGAAACTCTGAAAGCAGTTCCGGGTCAACAACAAATGATGAGATTGCGCAACTATGGTGTTCTACCGAGCTCCCT
>CAUYUJ010016305.1:852994-865494 GCA_963575745.1 Prorocentrum cordatum
AGCTCCCTATGGGGCCACGAAGCGTGTGAGGGGTGTGCCGAAATGGGTGGTGGGGGGGCATGCAAACCCTGCCACTGGAGCCTTCGGTGGAGCTCCCTATGGGGGCACGAAACGTGTGAGGGGTGTGCCGGATGGGTGATGGGATGGCATGCGAACCCTGCCACTGGGGCCTTCGGTGGAGCTCCCTATGGGGCCACGAAACGTGTGAGGGGTGTGCCGAAATGGGCGGTGGGGAAGCATGCGAACCCTGCCACTGGGGCCTTCGGTGGAGCTCCCTATGGGGCCACGAAACGTGTGAGGGGTGTGCCGATATGGGTGGTGGGGAGGCATGCGTACCCTGCCACTGGGGCCTTCGGTGGAGCTCCCTATGGGGCCACGAAACGTGTGAGGGGTGTGCCGCGATGGGTGGTGGGGAGGCATGCGAACGCAGCCACTGGAGCCTTCGGTGGAGCTCCCTATGGGGCCACGAAACGTGTGAGGGGTGTGCCGAAACTTCGGTGGGCGGGAGAGGCATGTTGCGAACCCTGCCACTGGGGCCTTCGGTAGAGCTCCTTATGGGGCCACGAAACGTGTGAGGGGTGTGCCGAAATGGGTGGTGGGAGGCATGCGGACCCTGCCACTGGGGCCTTCGGTGGAGCTCCCTATGGGGCCACGAAGCGTGTGAGGGGTGTGCCGAAATGAGTGGTGGGGAGGCATGCGAACCCTGCCACTGGGGCCTTCGGTGGGGCCCATGGGGCCACGAAGCGTGTGAGGGGTGTGCCGAAATGGGTGGTGGGGAGGCATGCGAACCTTGCCACTGGGGCCTTCGGTGGAGCTCCCTATGGGGCCACGAAACGTGTGAGGGGTGTGCCGAGATGGGTGGTGGGGAGGCATGCGAACGCAGCCACTGGGGCCTTCGGTGGAGCTGCCTATGGGGCCACGAAACGTGTGGGGGGTTTCCTGAATCGGGTGCGGGGGAAGGCCGAGATGGGTGGTGGGGAGGCATGCGAACGCAGCCACTGGGGCCTTCGGTGGAGCTGCCTATGGGGCCACGAAACGTGTGGGGGGTGTGCCGAAATTGGTGGTGGGGAGGCATGCGAACCCTGCCACTGGGGCCTTCGGTGGAGCTCCCTATGGGGCCACGAATCGTGTGAGGGGTGTGCCGAAATGGGTGGTGGGGAAGCATGCGAACCCTGCCACTGGGGCCTTCGGTGGAGCTCCCTATGGGGCCACGAAACGTGTGAGGGGTGTGCCGAGATGGGTGGTGGGGGGGCATGCGAACCCTGCCACTGGGGCCTTCGGTGGAGCTCCCTATGGGGCCACGAAACGTGGGAGGGTGTGCCGAATTTTGGGTGGTGGGAGGCATGCTAAGCCTGCCACGGGTCCTTCGGTGGAGTTCCTCTGGGGCCACGAAACGTGGAGGGGTTTAGTGCCGAGTATGGGTGGTGGGGAGGCATGCGAAACACTGCCACTGGGGCCTTCGGTTGGAGCTCCTATGGGGCCAAAAACGTTGTGACGGGTTTGTGGCCGACAATGGGTGTGTGGGGAGGCATGCGAACCCTGCCTACTGGAGCCTTCGGGAAGTCCCTATGGGGCCACGAAAACGGTGTGAGGGGTGTGGCGAAATTGGTGGTGCGGAGGCATGGCGAACGCAGCCACTGAGGCCTTCGGTGGAGCTCCCTGTGGGGCCACGATCCTCGTGAGGGGTGTGCCGAAATGGGGCGGGGCCGCTATGCGAACCCTGCCACTGGGGCCTTCGGTGGAGCTCCCTATGGGGCCACGAAACGTGTGAGGGGTGTGCCGGGATGGGTGGTGGGGAGGCATGCGAACCCTAAGAGGGAGGAGGGCGAGGAGGAGGAGGAGGAGGAGGAGGAGGAGGAGGAGGAGAGGAGGAGAGGAACGCGGGGCACCGTCTCTTCAAAACGAGGACCCAACACCACCATGGTTTTGGGAAACCATTTTCGTTATAAAAAAAATTATGCTACCGAGGAACCCCACGTACTTATTTCAGATCCTGCGTGGTCATATCATGTTGCACCAAGCACAGCCTCCTGGCATTGTCGTTCGCCTCTGTGGCGTCGGGGATCTGCAACGCCTGCCACACTTTGCGAGCCCGCAACGGATAGGGGGGACCAGCCCCAGCGCACCCCCTGTGGTGTCGAGAACGTGCAACGCCTGCCACAATTTGCGAGCCCGAAGCGGATATGGGGGACCACCCCCTGCGCACCCCCTTGTGGTGTCGAGAAGGTGCAGCGCCCGCCACACTTTGCGAGCCCGCGCCGCATAAGGGCACCACCCCCTGCGCACCCCTTTTGGTGTCGAGAAAATGCAGCGCCTGCCACACTTTGCGAGCCCGAAACTGATGGGGGACCACCCCCTGCGCACCCCCTCTGGTGTCGAGAATATGCCGTGCCTGCTGTGCCCTGAACGACCGTCACGGATAGCGGCCGCGGTGAGAGACCACCCCCTGCGCACCCCCTCTGGTGTCGAGAACATGCCATGCCTGCTGTGCCCTGGACGACCGTCACGGATAGCGGCCGCGGTGAGAGACCACCCCCTGCGCACCCCCTATGGTGTCGAGAATATGCAATTCCTGCTCAATTCCTGCTCCTGCTGTTTGCTGTTGACACGTCACGCATAGCGGCCGCGTTGAGTGACCACACTCTGCGCGCACCACCTCTGGTTCGTCGAGAATTATGTTCATCATGCTGTGCCCTGGACGACTGTCACGGATAGCGGCCGCGGTGAGAGACCACCCCCTGCGCACCCCCTATGGTGTCGAGAATATGCCATGCTTGCTGTGCCTGGGCGACCGTCACGGACAGCGGCCGCGGTGAGAGACCACCCCTTGCGCACCCCTTATGGTGTCGAGAATATGCCATGCCTGCTGTGCCCTGGACGACCGTCACGGATAGCTGCCGCGGTGAGAGACCACCCCCTGCGCACCCTTATGGTGTCGAGAATATGCATGCCTGCTTGTTTGCCTGGACGGACCGTCACGCATGCGGCCGCGAGTGAGAGACCACCCCCTGCGACCACTATGTTGGCGCGATATGCATGCCTGCTTGTGCCTGGACGGACCGGCACGGGGATAGCGGCGCGGTGATGTGACACCCCCTGCGCACCCCCTCTGGTGTCGAGAATATGCCATGCCTGCTGTGCCCTGGACGACCGTCACGGATAGCGGCCGCGGTGAGAGACCACCCCCTGCGCACCCCCTTATGGTGTCGAGAATATGCCATGCCTGCTGTGCCCTGGACGACCGTCACGGATAGCGGCCGCGGTGAGAGACCACCCCCTGCGCACCCCCTATGGTGTCGAGAATATGCCATGCCTGCTGTGCCCTGGACGACCGGCACGGATAGCGGCCGCGGTGAGAGACCACCCCCTGCGCACCCCCTATGGTGTCGAGAATATGCCATGCCTGCTGTGCCCTGGACGACCGGCACGGATAGCGGCCGCGGTGAGAGACCACCCCCTGCGCACCCCCTCTGGTGTCGAGAATATGCCATGCCTGCTGTGCCCTGGACGACCGGCACGGATAGCGGCCGCAATGAGAGACCACCCCCTGCGCACCCCCTATGGTGTCGAGAATATGCCATGCCTGCTGTGCCCTGGACGACCGGCGCGGATAGCGGCCGCGGTGAGAGACCACCCCCTGCGCACCCCCTATGGTGTCGAGAATATGCCATGCCTGCTGTGCCCTGGACGACCGGCACGGATAGCGGCCGCGGTGAGAGACCACCCCCTGCGCACCCCCTCTGGTGTCGAGAATATGCCATGCCTGCTGTGCCCTGGTGTGGTGTGATGTGGTGTGGTGTGGTGTGGTGGTGTGTGGTGTGGTGTGGCGTGGTGTGGTGTGGTGCGATGTGGTGTGGTGTGGTGTGGCGTGTGTACGAGCGAGAAGGAGGAGGTGAGGTGAACGCGGGTGCGACGCGGGTGTAGAGAAAATCAAAACCCCACTTAGAATGTGAAAAAAAATCATCCCAATGGAAACAACTTGTTTTTTCCCAACCATCCTGTGGTGTTGGGTCCTCGTTTTGAAGAAACGGTCACCGCGTTCCTTCTCCTCCGTCTCCTCCCTCCTCCTTCTCCTCGCCCTCCTCCCTCCTGCGTTCGCATGCCTCCCCACCACCCATTTCGGCACACCCCTCACACGCTTCGTGGCCCCATAGGCAGCTCCACCGAAGGCCCCAGTGGCTGCGTTCGCATGCCTCCCCACCACCCATTTCGGCACACCCCTCACACGTTTCGTGGCCCCATAGGGAGCTCCACCGAAGGCCCCAGTGGCTGCGTTCGCATGCCTCCCCACCACCCATTTTCGGCACACCCCTCACACGTTTCGTGGCCCCATAGGGAGCTCCACCGAAGGCCCCAGTGGCAGGGTTCGCATGCCTCCCCACCGCCCATTTCGGCACACCCCTCACACGCTTCGTGGCCCCATAGGGAGCTCCACCGAAGGCCCCAGTGGCTGCGTTCGCATGCCTCCCCACCACCCATTTCGGCACACCCCTCACACGTTTCGTGGCCCATAGGCAGCTCCACGAAAGGCCCCAGTGGCTGCGTTCGCATATGCCTCCCCACACCCATTTCGGCACACCCCTCACACGTTTCGTGGCCCCATAGGGAGCTCCACCGAAGGCCCCAGTGGCAGGGTACGCATGCCTCCCCACCACCCATTGCGGCACACCCCTCACACGTTTCGTGGCCCCATAGGGAGCTCCACCGAAGGCCCCAGTGGCTGCGTTCGCATGCCTCCCCACCACTCATTTCGGCACACCCCTCACACGCTTCGTGGCCCCATAGGGAGCTCCACCGAAGGCCCCAGTGGCTGCGTTCGCATGCCTCCCCACCACCCATTTCGGCACACCCCTCACACGCTTCGGGGCCCCATAGGGAGCTCCACCGAAGGCCCCAGTGGCTGCGTTCGCATGGCGGCCCCGCCCCATTTCGGCGCACCCCTCACGAGGATCGTGGCCCCATAGGGAGCTCCACCGAAGGCCCAGTGGCTGCGTTCGCATGGCGGCCCCGCCCCATTCTGGCGCACCCCTCACACGGTTCGCGGCCCCATAGGGAGTTCAACCGAGGGCCCCAGTGGCAGGCTTCGCATGCCTCCCACACCATTTCGGCAACCCCCTTCACACGTTTCAGTGGCCCAATAGGAAAAGCCCAAGATGGCTGCGTTCGCATGCCCACCCACCACGATTTCGGCACACTCCTCCACACGCTTCGGGGTGGGCCCCATAGGGAGCTTCCACGAAGGCCCCAGTGGCTGCGTTCGATGCCTCCCCAACACACTTCGGCACCACCCTCACACGCTTCGTGGCCCCTTAGGGAGCTCCACCGAAGGCCCCCGTGGCCTGCGTTTCGCTGCCTCCCCCACCACCGATTTCGCACACCCTCACACGTTTCGTGGGGGGGGGCCCCATAGGGAGCTCCACCAAAGGCCCCAGTGGCTGCGTCGCATTGCCTCCCCACCACCCATTTCGGCACACCCCTCACACGTTCCGTGGCCCCGTAGGCATCTCCACCGAAGGCCCCAGTGGCAGGGTTCGCATGCCTCCCCACCACCCATTTCGGCACACCCTTCACACGTTTCGTGGCCCCATAGGGAGCTCCACCGAAGACCTCAGTGGCTGCGTTCGCATGCATCCCCACCACCCATTTCGGCACACCCCTCACACGCTTCGTGGCCCCATAGGGAGCTCCACCGAAGGCCCCAGTGGCTCCCCACCACCGATTTCGGCACACCCCTCACACGTTTCGTGGCCCCATAGGGAGCTCCGCCGAAGGCCCCAGTGGCTGCGTTCGCATGCCTCCCCACCACTCATTTCGCCACACCCCTCACACGTTTCGTGGCCCCATAGGGAGCTCCACCGAAGGCCCCAGTGGCAAGGTCCGCATGCCTCCCCACCACCCATTACGGCACACCCCTTCACACGCTTCGTGGCCCCATAGGGAGCTCCACCGAAGGCCCCAGTGGCGCGGAGCCGATGAGAAGAGGGGCCTAGTTTGCGTGCCCCCTCCTTCGTCTCATATCCGTGCGGTACTCGCAGCTGCATATGGTTGGGTCCCTCGTCAGGCTAATTGTTGAAATAGTTTTCTATGGGAGACCAAGTGGTTCTATTAGTTTTGAATTGGAAACGAAGTGTTTGCCTTAGTTTTCTATTGGAGATCAATTGTTGTCGTTCGCTTTCATTGGAAACAACTTGTTTTTCATTAGTTCTCTCTTGGAAACCAATTGTTTTTATTAGTTCTCTATTGGAAACCCATTGTTGCCATTAGTTTGCATTGGAGCCGAATGGCTTTTTATAAGTTGCCTATAGGAAACCAATTGTTATTATTCTTTATAGGAAACAATTGTTTCTATTAGTTCTTATTGGAAACCAATTGCTTGCATTAGCTCTCTATTGGGGACCAACTGTTGTTAACAATTTTATATAGGGAACCACTTTTTATATAAAAGTTTGCTATTGGAAACCACCTGTTCCCAACCATCCTGTGGTGTTGGGTCATCGTTTTGAAGAAGCGGTCACCGCGTTCCTTCTCCTCCTTCTCCCCATCCTTCTCCTCGCCCTCCCCCCTCCTGCGTTCGCATGCCTCCCCACCGCCCATTTCGGCGCGCCCCTCACACGTTTCGTGGCCCCATAGGCAGCTCCACCGAAGGCCCCAGTGGCTGCGTTCGCATGCCTCCCCACCACACATTTCGGCACACCCCTCACACGTTTCGTGGCCCCATAGGGAGCTCCACCGAAGGCCCCAGTGGCTGCGTTCGCATGCCTCCCCACCACCCATTTCGGCACACCCCTCACACGTTTCGTGGCCCCATAGGGAGCTCCACCGAAGGCCCCAGTGGCTGCGCCCGCATGCGGTTCCACCCCCCATTCGGGCACACCCCTCACACGTTTCGTGGCCCCATAGGGAGCTCCACCGAAGGCCCCAGTGGCTGCGTTCGCACGCCTCCCCACCACCCATTTCGGCACACCCCTCACACGTTTTGTGGCCCCATAGGGAGCTCCACCGAAGGCCCCAGTGGCTGCGTTCGCATGCCTTCCCACCACCCATTTCGGCACACCCCTCACACGTTTCGTGGCCCCATAGGGAGCTCCACCGAAGGCCCCAGTGCCGCCGCCCGCATGCGTCAGTTACACCCAATTCGGCACACCCCTCACACGTTTTCGTGGCCCCATAGGGAGCTCCACCGAAGGCCCCAGTGCTGCCGCCCGCATGCGTCAGCCACACCCAGTTCGGCACACCCCTCACACGTTTTCGTTGGCCCCCATAGGGTGCTCCACCGGAAGGCCCCAGTGGCTGCGTTCGCATGCCTTCCCCACCAACCATTTCTGCACACCCTCACACGCGTTCGTGGCCCCATAGGAAGCTCCCACCGAATTGGCCCAGTGGCTGCGTTCGCATTGCTCCCCACCAACTATTTCGCTCACACCCCACACGCTTCGTGGCCACACAGGGAGCTCCACCGAAGGCCCCAGTGGCAAGGTTCGCATGCCTCCCCACCACCCATTTCGGCACACCCCTCACACGCTTCGTGGCCCCATAGGGAGCTCCACCGAAGGCCCCAGTGGCTGCGTTCGCATGCGTCCCCACCACCCATTCCGGCACACCCCTCACACGTTTCGTGGCCCCATAGGCAGCTCCACCGAAGGCCCCAGTGGCTGCGTTCGCATGCCTCCCCACCACCCATTTCGGCACACCCCTCACACGCTTCGTGGCCCCATAGGGAGCTCCACCGAAGGCCCCAGGGGCTGCGTTCGCATGCCTCCCCACCACCCATTTCGGCACACCCCTCACACGTTTCGTGGCCCCATAGGGAGCTCCACCGAAGGCCCCCGTGGCAGGGTCCGCATGCCTCCCCACCACCCATTTCGGCACACCTTTCACACGTTTCGTGGCCCCATAGGGAGCTCCACCGAAGGCCCCAGTGGCGCGGTGCCTATGAGAAGAGGGGCCTAGTTTGCGTGCCCCCTCCTTCGTCCCATATCCGTGCGGTACTCGCAGCTGCATATGGTTGGGTCCTTCGCCAGGCTAATTTGTTCCCAACCATCCTGTGGGTTTGGGCCCTCGTTTTGAAGAAACGGTTCCCGCGTCCCTCCTCCTCCTCCTCCTCCTCCTCCTCCTCCTCCTCCTTCTCCTCCCCCCCCTCCCTCCAGGGTTCGCAATGCCTCCCCACACACCCATCTCGGCACGCCCCTCACGCGTTCCGTGGCCCCATAGGGAGCCTCGCCGAAGGTCCCAGTGGGTGTGCCCGCATGCGTCCCGCACGCCCATTTCGGCACACCCCTCACACGTTTCGTGGCCCCATAGGGAGCTCCACCGAAGGCCCCATTGGCTGCGTTCGCATGCCTCCCCACCACCCATTTCGGCACACCCCTCACACGTTTCGTGGCCCCATAGGGAGCTCCACCGAAGGCCCCAGTGGCTGCGTTCGCATGCCTCCCACCACCCATTTCGGCACACCCCTCACACGTTTCGTGGCCCCATAGGGAGCTCCACCGAAGGCCCCAGTGGCTGCGTTCGCATGCCTCCCCACTACCCATTTCGGCACACCCCTCACACGTTTCGTGGCCCCATAGGGAGCTCCACCGAAGGCCCCAGTGGCAGGGTCCGCATGCCTCCCCACCACCCATTTCGGCACACCCCTCACACGTTTCGTGGCCCCATAGGGAGCTCCACCGAAGGCCCCAGTGGCAGGGTCCGCATGCCTCCCCACCACCAATTTCGGCACACCCCTCACACGTTTCGTGGCCCCATAGGGAGCTCCACCGAAGGCCCCAGTGGCAGGGTCCGCATGCCTTCCCACCACCCATTTCGGCACACCCCTCACACGTTTCGTGGCCCCATAGGGAGCTCCACCGAAGGCCCCAGTGGCTGCGTTCGCATGCCTCCCCACCACCCATTCCGGCACACCCCTCACACGTTTCGTGGCCCCATAGGGAGCTCCACCGAAGGCCCCAGTGGCTGCGTTCGCATGCCTCCCCACCACCCATTTCGGCACACCCCTCACACGTTTCGTGGCCCCACAGGGAGCTCCACCGAAGGCCCCGTGGCTGCCGTCCGCATGCGTCCCGCACACCCATTTCGGCACACCCCTCACACGTTTCGTGGCCCCACAGGGAGCTCCACCGAAGGCCCCAGTGCTGCCGTCCGCATGCGTCCCGCACACTCATTTCGGCACACCCCTCACACGTTTCGTGGCCCCACAGGGAGCTCCACCGAAGGCCCCAGTGCTGCCGTCCGCATGCGTCCCGCACACCCATTTCGGCACACCCCTCACACGTTTCGTGGCCCCATAGGGAGCTCCACCGAAGGCCCCAGTGGCAGGGTTTGCATGCCTCCCCACCACCCATTTCGGCACACCCCTAACACGCTTCGTGGCCCCATAGGGAGCTCCACCGAAGGCCCCAATGGCAGGGTTCGCATGCCTCCCCACCACCCATTTCGGCACACCCCTCACACGTTTCGTGGCCCCATAGGGAGCTCCACCGAAGGCCCCAGTGGCAGGGTTCGCATGCCTCCCCACCGCCCATTTCGGCACACCCTTCACACGCTTCGTGGCCCCATAGGGAGCTCCACCGAAGGCCCCAGTGGCATTTCGTGGCCCCATAGGGATCTCCACCGAAGGTCGGGGGGAGCTTGACACTGGTATCCTTGCGGTACTCGCAGCTGCATATGGTTGGGTCCTTCGCCAGGCTACTTTAAATTTGTTTTCTATTGGAAACCAACTGTTTTATATATATATATATTAGTTTTCTATTGGGATCCAACTGTTTCTCTTAGTTTTCTATTGGAAGCCAGTTGTTTCTATTAGTTGTCTATTGGAAACCAATTGCTTCTATTAGCTTTCGATTGGAAGCCAATTGTTGTATTAGTTTTCGATTGGAGACCAATAAGGCCCCAGTGGCAGGGTTCGCATGCCTCCCCACCACCCATTTCGGCACACCCTTCACACGCTTCGTGGCCCCATAGGGAGCTCCACCGAAAGCCCCAGTGGCGCGGTGCCTATGAGAAGAGGGGCCTAGTTTGCGTGCCCCATCCTTCGTCTCATATCCGTGCGGTACTCGCAGCTGCATATGGTTGGGTCCTTCGCCAGGCTAATGTTTTCCCCAACCATCCTGTGGTGTTGGGTCCTCGTTCCTCTCCTCCTCTCCTCCTCCTCCTCCTCCACCTCGCCCTCCTCCCTCTTAGGGTTCGCATGCCTCCCCACCACCCATCTCGGCACACCCCTCACACGTTTCGTGGCCCCATAGGGAGCTCCACCGAAGGCCCCAGTGGCAGGGTTCGCACGCCCCCCCACCACCCATTTCGGCACACCCATCACACGCTTCGTGGCTCCATAGGGAGCTCCACCGAAGGCACCAGTGGCAGGGTTCGCATGCCTCCCCACCACCCATTTCGGCATACCCCTCACACGTTTCGTGGCCCCATAGGGAGCTCCACCGAAGGCCTCAGTGGCAGGGTTCGCATGCCCCCCCACCACCCATGTCGGCACACCCCTCACACGTTTCGTGGCCCCATAGGGAGCTCCATCGAAGGCCCCAGTGGCAAGGTTCGCATGCCCCCCCACCACGCATTTCGGCATACCCATCACACGTTTCGTGGCCCCATAGGGAGCTCCACCGAAGGCCCCAGTGGCAGGGTTCGCATGCCTCCCCACCACCCATGTCGGCACACCCCTACACGGTTCGTGGCCCCATAGGGAGCTCCACCGAAGGCCCCAGTGGCTGCGTTCGCATGCCTCCCCACCAACCAATTTCGGCACACCCCTCACACGTTTCGTGGCCCCAGAGGGAGCTCCACCGAAGGCCCCAGTGGCTGGGTTCGCATGCCTCCCCACCACCCATTTCGGCACACCCCTCACACGCTTCGTGGCCCCATAGGGAGCTCCACCGAAGGCCCCAGTGGCAGGGTTCGCATGCCTCCCCACCACCCATCTCGGCACACCCCTCACACGTTTCGTGGCCCCATAGGGAGCTCCGCCGAAGGTCCCAGTGGTAGGGTTCGCATGCCTCCCCACCACCCATTTCGGCACACCCCTCACACGCTTCGTGGCCCCATAGGGAGCTCCACCGAAGGCCCCAGTGCCGCCGCCCGCATGCGTCAGCCACACCCAATTCGGCACACCCCTCACACGCTTTCGTGGCCCCATAGGGAGCTCCACCGAAGGCCCCAGTGCCCGCGGCCGCATGCGTCCCCCTCACCCATTTCGGCACACCCCTCACACGTTTCGTGGCTCCATAGGGAGCTCCACCGAAGGCCCCAGTGCCCGCGGCCGCATGCGTCCCCCACACCCATTTCGGCACACCCCTCACACGTTTCGTGGCTCCATAGGGAGCTCCACCGAAGGCCCCAGTGCCCGCGGCCGCATGCGTCCCCCACACCCATTTCGGCACACCCCTCAAACGTTTCGTGGCTCCATAGGGAGCTCCACCGAAGGCCCCAGTGCCCGCGCCCGCATGCGTCAGCCACACCCATTTCGGCACACCCCTCACTCGTTTCGTGGCCCCATAGGGAGCTCCGCCGAAGGCCCCAGTGGCAGGGTTCGCATGCCTCCCCACACCCATCTCGGGCTATCCCTCGCACCCCGGTTTTCGTGGGCCCCATTAGGGAGTCCACCGAAGGCCCCAGTGGCAGGGTTCGC
This sequence comes from Prorocentrum cordatum, assembly GCA_963575745.1. NCBI lineage: Eukaryota > Dinophyceae > Prorocentrales > Prorocentraceae > Prorocentrum > Prorocentrum cordatum. The sequence goes on from CAUYUJ010016305.1 coordinate 864,630, forward strand.
ATGCCTCCCCACCACCCATTTCGGCACACCCCTCACACGTTTCGTGGCCCCATAGGGAGCTCCACCGAAGGCCCCAGTGGCAGGGTTCGCATGCCTCCCCACCGCCCATTTCGGCACACCCTTCACACGCTTCGTGGCCCCATAGGGAGCTCCACCGAAGGCCCCAGTGGCATTTCGTGGCCCCATAGGGATCTCCACCGAAGGTCGGGGGGAGCTTGACACTGGTATCCTTGCGGTACTCGCAGCTGCATATGGTTGGGTCCTTCGCCAGGCTACTTTAAAATTGTTTTCTATTGGAAACCATATTTTTTTTTTTATTATTATTATTAGTTTTCTATTGGGATCCAATTGTTTCTCTTAGTTTTCTATTGGAAACCAATTGTTTCTATTAGTTGTCTATTGGAAACCAATTGCTTCTATTAGCTTTCGATTGGAAGCCAATTGTTTTATTAGCTTTCGATTGGAGACCAATTATCTCAATTAGCTTTTATTGGAAACCAATTGTTTATTTTTCTATTGGGAACCAATGGTTTTCATTATTTTTCCCATTGGAAACCAATGGTTTTAATTAGTTTTCTATTGGAACCAATGGTTTAAATTCGTTTTCTATTGGAAGAGATGGAGACGGAAACGGCGACAGGAGACGAAGAGGAAAAGGAGGAGGAGGAGGACGACGACGAGGGGGAGGAGGAGGTGGAGGAGGAGGAGGAGGAGGAGGAGGTGGAGGTGGAGGAGGAGGAGGGTCACCTTCCGACGTCGCCGCGGTACCGGCCGCGGCCCGCATTTGCGCCGCGGGCCGCGGCGGCGGCGCCGCCGCCGTTTGGGGCCGCCTCCCACGAGGAGGAGGAGGAGGAAGCAGGCAGAT
>CAUYUJ010016305.1:872994-897994 GCA_963575745.1 Prorocentrum cordatum
CCGCCACGCTTTGCGAGCCCGCAACGGATAGCGCACCTACCCTCAGAGGACCCCTTCTGGTGTCGCGCAAGTGCCACGACCACGCCTGCCACGCTTCGCGAGCCCGCAACGGATAGCGCCCCCACCCTCGGCGCACCCCCTGTGGTGTCGAGGAAGCGCCACGCCTGCCACGCCTTGCGAGCCAGCAACGGATAGCGCCCCCACAGCGCACCCCCTGTGGCGTCGAGAAAATGCCATGCCTGCCACGTTTTGTGCGCCCGCATCGGATAGCGCCCCCACCCTTCGCGCACCCTCTGTGGCGTCGAGGAAGCGCCATGCCTGCCACGCTGTGGGAAGCCGCAACGCATAGCGCCCCCGCGCCCAGGACACCCCCTGCGGCGTCGAGGAAACGCCACGCCTGCCACGCCCTGCGAGCCTGCAACGCACAGCGCCCACACCCCCGACACACCTGCTGTGGCGTCAATGAAATGCCACGCCTGCCACGTCCTGCGAGTCTACAACCCATGGCGCCCCCACCCCCTGCACACCCCCTCCGGCGCCGAGAAACTGGCGCGTGTGCCACGCCCTGCGAATCCTACGCGTATGTGTCGTGCGGTGTGCGTGTCATGTGGGTGGTTCGGTCTGCGTCTGTGTGTCTTGTGCATGTGTCTGATGTGCGCGCGGCTGTATGTGGCCGGGAGGAGGAAGGAAAGGGAGGAAGGGTGTATGTGGGTGGATGTATGTTGACGCGACTCTCTGATGCGCGTGCGGGAAGGATAAAGGAGGGAGGTGAGGAGGTGCGGGTGCGACGCGCAAGGGAAGAACACCATAGCCCAACGAAACATGTGGGGAAAACAAATGTGCTTGTGCGTTGGTGAGAGCGAAAGGGAAACGTAAAGAGAGAGCGAGAGAGAGAGAGACTCACACACACACACACACACACTTTTGGTCGGCGGGTCGGGAGCGGGCCCCTTCTGGTCAAGAGCTGCTCGGGACGCGGGTAGCCCTAACACACACACACACACACGCCGAGGGAGAGAGGGAGAGAGAGAGAGAGAGTGAGACACCGATGGAAAGAGAGAGAGAGAGAGAAGGAAGCAACGATCAACCAATCAATACATATAGAGAGATACAAGACTGCGTTGGTGTTTCGCGCCACGCACTTTGGTCCCTCAATATTCGCATGTGTTATATATATATATATATATATATATGGACACTGGACGTCGTTCCTTTTGGCCTTTGAGATTTGGCCGTTTCCTTTCAAGTCCCCTTACCCGTTCTTTCTTCGTTCTCGCCCTCGATTTACATGTTCGTGCGCCACCCGAATGTCTCCTGGGGTGCGCTTGGACGAATTTCGAGGCGGACCCGATGACGTGGCGACGAGAACGCCACCTGGAGGCTTCTAAAAGGCATGATTTCGCCACACTCAGAGCAAGCGAATACACACATTAAGGATGTGGCGCATGCGGACGCTTAAAGAATCTATGCCAACGGCTACAGAAACATGGTAACGCACACAATTGAAGAACATGTTCCCATGAATGACGTGGAGAACCCTCGTGTGGCCCACGCACTGGCCCGCTCGTGTCCCAGGCTGTCCAGGTGCGCAATGCGAGGCAATGGTAAGCCATGCGAATGAAGGTCAAACTAAGCAACGCTCTGCCAAGCAATGCCGCAGAATACGAAGCAATGCAATGTCAAGCAATGCCGCCTTGGCTTTGGAAATACTCCGAAATCCGAGTTCGCCACGGATTTCTGAGGAAGTTTGTTGCAAACCCAGGATCTGGGTTAGTGAAATGCATGTTGTAAGAAGACGCACTCTTGAAGGCGCACGAACATGCAAAATAATGACATTCTGGGTCCTTCGCATGGCCACACGGGCTCGCTCGTGGCCCAAGTTGCCCGGTCACACAATGCAAGGCAATGGAAAGGATTGCCTTACCGTTCCACATCGTTCCTCTCATTCATCCTCACTCTCGCCTGGCGTTGCAATCCATTCCCCGTCTGCCGCAGGCCTTTTTGCTGAGGCTCATCGTTGGAGTTGTCTTGGGGGCCTCACGGATGCCTCTCAAGGACTTTGGGGACCCCTGGAGGCCTCCTGAGTGCCTCTCTGGGCTGGTCTAGGGGATCCGTTTGAAGCCCATTTGGGCCGTCTTGCGTTCCTCTTGGGCAATGCTGGGGCCTTCTTGCGGAATTTGGGCCCTCTACGGGCCTTCTTGGGGCCATCTTGGGCCCTCCTGGGGACCTCCCATTGCCCTCGTGAGTCTGTGTTGGGAGCCGTCGGGGGCCTCGCGAGCTTCTTTTTGGTTATCCCGGGGCAATTTTACAGCCCTCGTGGGCTGTCCTGAAGCCCTCTTGGGGGCCTACTATTGGGCCGTCCTGGGGCGATCTCGGAGGCCTCTTGGGCCATCGTTATGCTGAACACGCACGTTTTCCCAAAGGGAATGGGGAGCTGTTTGCCTCTTGATGGCCCTCCTGAAACCAGGCTTGTGAAACATGTAGGGAGAGGCATATTCATTGATGTAAAGAAATACACATGTATCGACACATAGAGAGAGCGAGAGAGAGAGAGAGAGAGAAGGATAGGGAGAGAGAGAGAGAGAGAGAGAGAGAAAGAAAGAAATAAAGAGAGAGAGAAAAATAATGTCCCCATCGCCCTCCCAGGGAGGCGGGACGAGACGAGGCACCCCCATGGACAGGGACCGCGGGCGGCCCGACCGCGCCTGCTCCAGGCAGAACCGCGCGGCCTCAGCCGGGGGGCGGTGCGCCGCGGCCGAACAGGGGGGGCAGCCGAACAGCGCGGACAACCTGCTCGGGCGTTCGTTCGCGCTAGGACTTGCAACGAGAGGACCCCTAACCCTATGTTGTCACCCGTCGTCGTCGTCCTCCTCCTCCTCCTCCTCCTCCTCCTCCTCCTCCTCCTAGGCATCTACGTCATGCGGGTTCTCGTCAGCATCCCCCTCCTCCTCCTCCTCCTCCTGCTCCTCCTCCCCATTGTACTCAAGGAGTACATCCCAGGAGTATCTTCGAGCTGTCGAGAGCAGTATCGGAGCAATGTCTGCCCGACACGCCGGCGAAGTGTCGACCGAGTATCGCCTCCCAGGGCCTGGCACTTCAAAATCCTCCATTCTCGGTACTTTCTTGGTGCTCGGAATTCTTTCTGGCGGTCAAGGCTAAAGCAGGTTGGAACTTCATAACCCTAACCCTTTTAGAGGGGACCTAAGTCAGGAGGCCCATCACACTAAGGAAGGGGGGGGGGTCTTTTGCAGATGTAGCATCAGGGCCACCCATGTTCTATACCCCTGCTGCCAACAGTGGGGCCTGTTTGATGTTACGCCTTTTTATTTCGCTGAGGTTTGGGGCTCGACTCTTCTTAATGAGTTAGGAGGCCCCTCCAGGCAAGTCTGCGTAAAAACGAGTGAGGGCCATAAGCCAGACGAAACCAAATAGAACCCAAGATTGAGCCTGGAATTCAGCCCGATCAAACGGTTTGAACGGAATTCCACGGGATCGTTCCGAACTGGGCCAGACTGGCCTCCTCGGAGGTCTGTTAACGGGGGGATCTGCAACCACGTGCGAGCTCTACCCCTGCAGGTCAGATCACAGAACAACTGGCTGGGGCTTACGATTTGGAGGTCTGCAGCCAGGTACGCCCAAGCGGAGGTGCCCAAAACCCCAGCGAGGGTGCAGCAGAACAGCACGGACGACCTCCTAAAAGTGAGCGAGGGGAGGACCAGGCTCAGTTAGGAAACATCGAGCTGAAATCGGCGAAGCATCACCAGCTAGACCAGCGATATACCCCCGATAGCGAGACCGCACGTTCCTGGGCGGGCTGGGCTATCACGCACCCGCCGTCAATCAACGGGCGATTGGGGGTTCGATGCGTTGCCCTCTGAGCCTATCCCCCACTAACGTTGCCCCTGACCTCCTCGGGATTTCCTTCACGCCGGGAAAGCAAGCGGGGGGGGGAGCGCGGTGGCACTTTCCTGCAAGTCTATATTTCCCCCCATGTGCTGCCCCGCACCAGGTAAGGCTTCAGGCTGCGCAAAGACAGCCCCCAGGTAGTCCCAGCTGGCCTCAACAGGCCCCCCGAGTAGTCCGGGGCAGTTCCAACCCCAACCCTGTAGCGCGGAGCGCCACAGAGGCTCCGCCGGAACTGGCGCCAGGGTGTTGAGACCATCCTGGCTATCCAGGGGGGGACCTCTTGAGGCCAGCGGAGACTACTGGGGGGGCTGCCTGCGCGCAATCCAAAGCTTCCGGCACAAACTGCTTCCCGAGGAGGGCCCGCGCGCCAGATCCCCCTTCAGGGCACGGCAGCGAGCACGCGACCCGGGACGGGGAAGCGGCGCGGGGCGGCAGCGGGCCTTCCGCGGGCTGCTCTCGCACGCGCGCGGCGCGGTCGCACATGGAGGAGGCGCGCGCCCACAGGCGCCAGGCCCAGACAAGGCAGGGCTCGGCCAATATGGCGAGCGAGCGAGAAGCCGAGCATCCGGAAGGACGCGTGGACAGAAGAGCGCGCGCTTGGCAGCTTTTCGTGAAATTGCAGGGATGGCGTTGCAGAGTGATTACGTGCACAGAGGGACTCGGCTGTGAAGCAGAACATCGCAGCGCATCACGACTGCGACGAACAGAACAAAGCGCCCTCGACGACTGAAACCTGAGCATCCTGAAACCTAAAAAATGTCATCTCTTGGGGATGCGACTTTTTCCTTCCGCCGCTTCCGCCATCGGAGCCGCCCTCGTTTTACTTCCAACGCCTTCCGCCGAGGAGGAGAAGCCTCAACCACTTCGATCCCTCGAAGGCGATACCATGCCTTGAGGGCGCCACATGGCGCGGTGCACATCGGCCCCTGGCCAGGCAGGCTGGGAGGCCGTGTCCACCGCCGAGATCCAGTCTCCGGGACTGAGCCTGCAAGAGCTTCGGCACAACCTTTCTGGTCTCACCTCTGGTGCCTACGAGGCAGCCCCTGGGCGCCGAAACATTCGCGACGCCTGGGGCGGTGGGCACGTCCCGTCTCAGATGTTCCGGGGATGCCTGAAGTTCTGGGGTCGCGACGCCTGGAGGTCTGCAGAAGCCTCGGAGCCTACCACAAACCCGGGGCCGCTAGATGCTGTTCGTGTGATAGTTAGGTGGTGGGTACTTCACACAGCCCTGAGGCCAGAGATAGCGAGCAGCACGGAACGAATGCTGAGGGCCAGGCTGTCCAACGCTGGCCCGAGCCGATCCGCAACAACATGCGTCTGAATCTCATGTGGCGCCTCCCCATTCTTCTGCCCAGTTCCTCCTCTCCTTCTCCTCTTCCTCCTCCCCCCCACTCCGACTCGCAGAGCACCGTGCAGACTCTGACGCTTCGAGCCAGAGGCAAGACCGCTTGACAGGCCTGCTTCTTCATCTCCGCCATCAGGATGGACTCTGCGTGCTCAATCTCCCCGGCCTGGGGCGATGGCTGTCGTGAGAATCAAGCAAGAATCAAGCCAGAAGCTACCACAAGAACGGGGCTCTGAAGCCAACTCTGATGAAGCATTATCCGAGCCCAGGCGCAGCCCTTTGCAGCTGCCCGTAGCACACAGCGTGCGCCTCTCTTGAAATGCAGAGTGAGCGAGGGAGTGCAGAGTCAACGCGCAGAGACGCCTTGCACTCCCAGCGCGGCAAGATCCGCGTGAGGTGGGTGCCGAACTAGGCGGAGCCCCGACGCGAACGCCCCCTCTGAGGCCGCAGGTGGAGCTCCCTATGGAGAACTATCCGCGTGAAGGTGTGCCGAAGTCGGCCGCGCGGGATGACATGAGATCTTGCCCACTGGTGCCATCGGCGGAGCCCCTGCGGGACATGGTCCACATGAAAGGTCTGCTACAGTGAGCGTGAGGCGGCATGCGAACCCTCTCTCTGAAGCCGTAGGGCGAGCTTCCCTGAGCCTTCTGGACGGCACGTCACCTGCGAGGGGTGCACCGAGATGGGCAGGGGGCAACATGCGAACGGTTTCGTTGGGGCCGTAAGTAACTAGAACCATCTGGAACTATAGGCCCTCTAGGCCTTAGACTCAATCTTTATGCGATTCTTGAGCTGGATGAATCTGCGAGGGCAGGGCCTGCGAGCACGCCCGGTGTGAACAAAACTGCAACGCCAGGGCATCGAGGAAGAACTGCATCAAACCTCGTTCCTCAAATATCATCCCTCGGTGGAGGGCCAGTTGAGACAACAGCGGCCCTCTCGCCCAGCCGAAGTCCGCTCAAAATCGGTCCCCAGACCCCTCCTGGGGTCCATCCAACCAGCTATTCGACGCGGATCCAGCCGTGGCGACGACAAGCCTCTAGGAAACCCAAAAGGACAAAGCACGTCTGGGAGGGCCGCTGGTATCTCTCCTCTGAACCGAAGTCGGTCGCCAGGGACCTCGACCCTTTCCCCTGGTACGGCGCTTCATCGTTGAGACATGTTTTGACGGCCCTGGGCCCTGGAGACGTTGCACGGCGAAAAGCTGGCCGTCACGCTGTTTTATGGCGTCGCCCAGATGTAGAAGGGAACCTCTGACCCGAGACTTCCCCCGCCCCCCGACGTCGTGTTTGTTTCGCAACGTGGACCCCTGGAGGTTCAGACCACTTCCCCTGGGGGAATTTGTTCCCAATGGGTCCAGCGTCCCGCCCACGTCCTCACTCAACACGCTGCCCCCTCCCGCCCTCTCTCCCTCCCTTCCATCTCCCACCCTCCGCATGTCCTCCTCATTATAATCGCCCATGGCCGCCGTCATCATAATCATCGCGCTCATCAGGATTGGTCAAAAATAATAGATGCATCACCGTCAGCGTCATCGCCGTCATCATCACCATCATCACCATCACCATCATCATCAGCAGCACCATTAGCAACATCATCATCAGCATCATCATCGTCATTATCACCATCATTATTATCATCTTTATTATCAACAAGAGCATCATCAACAACATGTTAATCACCATCAACCATCAACGTCGTCACCATCATCATCACAATCATCAGCGTCATCATCATCATTATCGTCATCATCACCATCAGCGTCACCACCAGTATCACAATCGACATCATCTACATCATCACAATTTTCGCCGTCATCATCATCAACATCGTCATCTTTATTATCATCATCGTCACCATCTTCCGCATCACCGTACTCATCATCAACCCCATCATCGTAAGCATCATCATATGGGTCACCAACAGCACAACCAACATCACCAAATAATCACCAGCATCATCACCATCACCATCATCAACACCATCACCATCATCATCAACATAGTCATCATCACCATCATTATCATCATCGGCATCATCATCATCAGCAGCATCGTCATCGTCTTCATCGCCCCCAGCGTCACCACAATGTGCATCATCATCAGCATCGTCATGGTCATCATCATCACCATCATCATCACCATCATCATCGCCATCATCGTCATCATCATCCGCATCATCGGCATTACCATCGCAAGCGGCAACACCCTTCGCATGTGGTTTCCGGCTCACGTGTGCACACACCCCTCACGCTCCGTGGCCGAATACGGAGCTCCACCTCATGCCCAAGTGGCAGCGCCCACATGGCGGCCCCGCCCCATTTCGGCACACACGCCTCACACGCTTCGTGACCACATAGGGGCTCTACCCGAGGCTTCAGTGGTAGCGCCCGCATGGCAGCCCCGATTCATGTCGGCACACCGCTCACACTTCGTGTTCAATAAGGGGCTCCACCGAAGGACGCAGCGGCAGCGCCCGCATAGCGGCCCCGCCTCATGTTTGCCCGGCACGCACGCACGCGCGCACGCACGCGCGCACGCACGCACACACACACATACACACATTCACACACACACACACATTCACACACGCACACACACACACACACGCACACTTTTGATCCGCGGGTCGAGAGCGAGCCCCTCCCGGTCGAAGCTAAGCGGGCCGCGCACAGCTTTAATTGACAGAGGAAGGAACCAAAAAAATGAAGGGCATCACGTCAAGGCCAAGAGAGGGCAGAGCACTGGGAACAGGCGGTGCCGAAAGCGAAGTGCACGCAAAGGAACGCCTTGAACAGGAACCCGGAGGCGAAGTACAGGGAGGCAAAAAGCTGACGGTGGCGCGGTCACAGGCGCGTCATGTACACCAGTCCCATAAACTGCGGAAGAGGACGCGCCACACATCCAGGGCGACGCCCGAGAAGATGAGGAGCACCGCTGGGCCGGAGTGCAACGTTGTGCCACCGAACAGGATGCAGGAGGGGCCCGGGCCGTGGTAGTCCAAGGTGCCACGCACAAGGAAAAATAACCGCAGTCTGAAGCGCGGCTGCCAGGCGAAGCCGGTAACGTGCCGCCCAGGACCGACAGGGTGCCGGCGTGCTGCGGGGAGGGCGCCTGCCCCGCAATGGCAAGCGCGTGGGAATTGGCTGGAGCCGCACACGTTGCGCTGCCGTTCCGCGGTGCCAAGGGCCGGGCCGAAGCCGCGCAGCACCAAGGCCCGCGGGGCCGCCGAGGCGGCAAGGTGCAAGCGCCAGGCACCGGGCCGAAGCCGCGCTGTGCAGGGCACTGCCGCCATGGGAGGGGGGGCAGCGAGCGGGGGGGGGGAAGCGGGCAGGGGGGAGAAAGGCCGGCTCAGCGGGCCAGCGGTCGCCAGAGCAGCCCCGCACCAGCAGCTGAGCATGGCCCGTGCTGAGCAGGGGGACCCTGCGGAATCAGGGGGGACAACCGGTCCCATAATCAGGTAAAGGAAGGAGGAGGGAGGAGGAGGGCAAGTCGCCGAAGACGTTGACCAGGCCGAACTCGACGAGGACGCCGTAATGCCAGGACCAGGGAGGCGGCCCGGGCGGTGCAGGTGGCAGGGAGACCCCGCGGAATCAGAGGGGACTGACGGCCCCATATTCAGGTAGAGAAAGAGGGAGGGAGGATGAGGGCAGGGCGCTGACCAGGCCGTACTCGAGGATAATGTCGTTGTGCCAGAGCCAGGTGGGGCGGTTCGGGCAAGGTGCCCGTGGCCAAGAGGACCGTGCGGCGCTGCTGTGCGTTAGCGCGTAGCCCTGCACCCCGTGTCAGTGCCCTTTCGGGGCGCGTGCAGGCCGTCCCCCGCGCCCGCTGTGGATGGCCGTGCCCGGGTGCCGCCGGAATCCTGCTGCAGGGCACTTGCAGTCCCAGCCGATATTGCAACAGGTGCGGGATCAGGAGGGACTAACGGTCCCAGGGTGGTCTGCAGGAAGGGAGAGGGGAAACCAGGGTAGGGCGCAGTGGTCGGCGACGTGCTGGTTGTACCCGGAAGTACAGCGCCACGAGGCCTGCAAGGAACAGGAGGTACGATAGTGCGGCACCCTGTGCGCCGTCACTGGGGAGGTCCAGAGCAGGTCAGCGCCTGGGGCGCTTCCCAGTCTAGTTGTCGGTGTACCCAGAGCTGCGTGCTTGGCCCTCTCCGCGCCCTTCACCTTTGGCTACCTCCTGCTTCCGCTGGAATTCCTGGTGCAGGGTGTTCTCGCGTTCCCAGTCCACGTAGACGCCCGCGTTCCGGGACCACTTACCCACGTCGTAGCGGTTGTTGGCCATTCCCTCTAGGAATCGATCGATCATGTCGGGCTGCCAGTAGGTCGGGTCGAACTTGAGTTGGTCCTTGGTCTTGCCCTTGCCCCGTTCCTGATCCATATGCCTGCACCACGAGTGCCAGGCTGCGGTGAAGTAATAACCTCCCTCGGCCTTCAGCCTCGTCAGGTGGGTGGCCGCCGTATCGTCTGGGCGTCGCGGCCCGCTGACACGGCGGTCTTCCCAGGCGCGGTTGTGATCAGGGCAGCGGCGATCGTCCTTGTGTTCAGGGTTGCGGCGATCGTCTTGTCGCTGCCAAAGGGCCCACCCTCCGCCCCTGTCACGATCGCGGTCCTGGTCGCGGTCGCGCTCTCTGGCTCGGTCCCGGTCGCTGGTGTCTCTGGACGAGCGCCGCGCCGTGCTGTCGTATCGTTCCCAGGGAGCCGGGTCACTCACTCTGCCGCGCGCGCGACCGTATTCGCGCGAAGGGTGGGGGTTGGATGCGGTGCGCCCGGCTCCTGTGGCCGCGGTCCTGACCGCGTGTGCAGGGCACGGTCGTCGGCGGCGGCCATCGCAAGCTCGGTCTGTCCCATGGATACGTGGGCCTGGCAGGCCTGGTGTGTCCTGTCGATGTCGCGCCCAGGACTGTTGCGTCGCATCTCCCGTGGGGTCGCCCCAACGTGGCCCTGCCTGCGTGTTCCAGGATCTGGGGAGGGTGAGACCGCATGGACCGTGCCTGCGGCCTCCGCCAGCCTCTGAGCCTGTTCCTCCTCCTGGTCGTCGTTGGTGTAGTCGGGGATCTCCTCCTTGGTGTGCCCGTACGGCGGCGGCTCGTGCATGGGGTCCCGTGCGACCGTACGTGGCGGGCGGGGCTGGGGCCTGGATTTGGGCTGAGCCCGTTCTGCAGACGCCGCTGTGGCGTTTCCAGGGTCAGCGCCGAGCCAGGAGCTGGCAGGGGCCGCTGGTTCCTGCGGTGTTTGTGCCTAGTCGGGGGCCCCATCCAGGAAGGCGGCTGCACGGCGCGCCGCATTGCCGCGTAGGACGTCGGCGCGTAGCGTCTTGGTCCCGGCACCCCAGACTTCCAGCCACTCGTTGCCGATTTGGACGATCAGGGTGCGTCCGTCCTGCGCTGATCTGAACCACCTGGCTCGGGGGAGGGTGTCGTTCCTGATGACCACGTAGTCGCCGCTCTCGGTGTCCGGGCTGTCCGTTGCGATCGGGCGGGTGGGGCCCTGGAGGGGTTTGTCTGACACACACACACATACACACACACACACACGCACGCAAGCACGCACACACACACAAACACACACACACACACACACACAACACACACAAACAAACACACACAAACACACAAGCACGCAACACACACAAACACACACACACACAACACACAACACACAAGACACAACATACAACACGCACACACACAGATCGTGGCCGCATGGAGAGCACAACCTAAGGCCCAAGTGGGAGCGCCCGCATGGCGCCCACCCCTCATTTCGGCACACCCCTCACACGTTCGTGGCCCTATGTGGAGCTCTACCCTAAGCCTCAGTGGTAGAGCCCGCATGGTAGCCCCGCTCCAATTCGGCACACCGCTCACACGCTTCGTGCCCCAATAGGGAGCTTCACCCAAAGCCCAGTGGCAGCGCCCGCATGGCAGCCCCGCCTCACTTCGCCACACCCCTCACACGTTTCGTGGCAAGGAGCTGCCCCATCTTCATCCCACCTGCCTTGCGGTACCTTCCCTCGCATCTGGGTCCTTCGCCGGGATAGTTGATAGTTCGCCACTTGTTTTCTGACGCTTCCGCAGCCCAGCGAGTGCGTCCGTCGTTTTTTTTTCCCAGGCACGAGGGGGTCTGGGACCCCCCGCCCCCTGCATCGGCCGATCAGCCTCTTGGGTGGGTGCCAAAGGGCCGAATACGCCAGAGGCGGGGGCAAAATTACCCGCATGAGACCGTGCAGCTTCGCCGAATACATGGGATGATCGGCGCGCGTGGCTATGGCGAGTTCGTGCCGCGACGACCCCGGCGTTGACCTCTGACGCCGCATAGTTCGTTCAACCTCGGACGATCGGCCTCCTCTCGATCGGCATAGATCGCTCCACCTGGCCGATCCTGGTCCCCTGGCGGCGCTCCGCATGGAACGCCCGGCGCTTGGGCCGCAGAGCGCAGTGCTCCCCCCCGCGGGCTACACCCGCCCCTGCCACAGACCCCCGACGCGCCATGATTCTGAAGGGGCCCAGGGACACACAAATGAACAGGCACAGGTCCCCAGATTCCCTATATGTATTTGCACAGTTTCTGGACTTTCGTCTTCCACTCCGCTTCCCATCTATTCCCAACCTTTCCTGGGGATCGGCGGCTCTTTGTGTCTGTGCGTCTGGCTCTCTCTCTCTCTCTCTCCTGAGATTTGCTCATGTCGACGACGACCCCCGAAAATGTCGATCTTTCCCCTGGGGCCGGCTGCTTCTCACCCGGAGTCGTTTTCTGACGGCCCCAGGGCCCCAGCGAGGGAGCCGCCAGAGGCCGAAAATTACGACACACCTCCGAATGTCTGGTGTTAATTGGAGCAGGGATCGACCGCCCAGGCATCCCAACCCCTGGACTTTTTGGGCGGCGGTCGCGGATGGTTGGAGGGCCCTTTGTCGGCCCCTGGGAGGGCCAATTTCTGACACCCCTCACGAGGAGCGTGGCCCCCGAGGGGGGGGGCGATCGGGACCCTCCCTCCTTTGATCGATCGCCTCGAAGATGGCCGCAAGAGGCGCTCCAGGGCTCCCAAGAGAGCCCCAAGAGAGCCCCAAGAGGGCCCCAAGAGGGTCCCAAGAGGGCCCCAAGGGGCACCCGAGAGGCCCCCAAGAGGCCCCCGAGTGGCCTCAGAGAGCCCAAGATGACTTCCAAAATGGCTCAGATAGCCAAAGCTGGCTCAAGATGGCCCCCAAGATGCTCCAAACGGCCCCAAGACCGCTCCAAGAGCGCCTAAGAGCGCTCCAAGAGAGCCCCAAGAAGCGGTTTGCCAGCTCCTGAGAAGGGAGCTGAGTTGGGGACCCCCTCATCCTGTAATCGATGGCCTCCAAGATGATCCCGAGAAGCCTTCCTGGGTTACCAAGGGGGTTCCAAGAGGGCCCCCAAAACTCCCAGAGAGCACTAGCAGCAGCAGCCGCAAGAATACCTCTAGATGCTTCCATGAGTCCTCGTCCGCGTCGCCCTCTCATCCTAGTCCTCGTCCTCCTCGTCTTCGTCGTCCTCCTCGTCGTCTTCCTCCTCCTTCTTTTCTCTTCTTTTCCTCCTCCTCCTCCTCATCATCGTCTTCCCCTCGCCCCCACGCGGCCCCCAGGGATAGCCCGAAGAGGCATTCCAAGGCCACCCCCTTGCTCCCAATGGTCTCTCGCTTCGCCCTGGTTGCTCGCTGTGTTCCCAACATGTGTCTCTTCGTCCTTTTCCCGTCAACTCTCGATGGCACGGTTTCTGAATGGGCTGGTGGGGGTACTTATTCGTCGCGGCCGCAAGCGGAAACGCAGGCGGCGTCCGAAGTCAGCCCGGGCTACGAGCCAAACCTAGTTACCTACGCGCGCGAACCAACGGCCGCTGGAGCTGCCGCCGAGGGGCGCCGAGCGACGCCGGGGACTGAAAGCAGAGCTGCAAGAGGTGTCAGGTGTGCTAGGCGGCTGAAATGCAACCGTCCCAGGGGCGAGACCACCGGGAAGGCAAACAATTTGTACCTTGTCGCGCAAAACGCCAGATGCAAACGGGCCACCCGAGCAGAGCACGGCATAGCGCGGGGCTGAGCAAGCAGCCCAGCGTACTTGTGTCGCATGCCAACAGCGGCAACCTCGAGCGGTTGAACAAAAAGGCTAAACCACTCATGAGCAATCCACGTGGACGTGCATCCCACCATTGCAAAGCGGCAGCTGCAAACACGGCCAGGCAGTGGCAGCGTCTGGGGACCAGAGGCCAAGAACATGCAAGCATGCTAGCTGGAGCTGGTCGACGTGCAAGTCACTGGGACGCCAAGGTTACCTCACCAGGCTCAAAGGAGCTAGCACGGACACCAACAGACGCCAGGAACAGAGGGCGAAAGCTGGTGGGGACAGCCGCGCGCCGTCAGAACGAAGCAGCAATGCAACGACCTAAAGTGCGCACCAAGCGCACAGGAGCGAACTACGCTGCGGCTCAGAAAGCGAGGAGGCCCAGGAAGGGCTCCAGGTCGACGTGCCGCGCCAAAATGGCGAAGAGCAAAAAGCCGACGAACTCGAAGACCACCAGCTGGTGGGGATTTTTTTTTACAGCCGCGGGCGGAAGCGCCAGCGGCGGCGAGTAACGGTCGGGCTGCGGCCGAAACTAATTGGCCGGACGCGCGCGCGGGCCGCGGCCGGCGCCGGGGCGGCGGGTGCAAGGGTGCTGCAACCCAGGGTGCCTGACGCCCAGGGACCTGCACCCAGGGAGTCTGTAACTACGCTGCCAAAATGGCGCGATGCAAATAACCCCAAGGTGTCTGAGGCCATGGCCAAGCAGTACGCCGCTTGGGTTACACTCTCTGAACAGTAGGGATCCAGCAAACCTCGGCGCAGCGAATGGCGTACAAAGCTGGTGGGGATACGCGAAGCGTGTTAATTGGAGCAGGTGCCGACCATCCAGGCATCCCGATCGGCATACAACGAAATCTTCGCAGATTCAAACAAGGCGGCTTCAGCCGCCACAAACGTGCTGAGAAGATTCCGTGCAAACCGCAGCAGGCTCTTAGAGCACTTTTGAACCAGGACGCCTCGCCACTGCTTGACTCACACGGCGGGTGGGCTGCAGCCGCCGATCAGCCGACCCCCCCTGAGGCGCGAGCAGAGGGGGCCCGGCCCGTGCCGCGGCTGGGCCCGGCCGGCGCGGAGCCTCGAGGCCGGCGGCTTCCGCACGCTCGATGGCGGCGCTGAGGTCCGCCACGGCGCGGGAGCGCACCGCGCTCTCCTGGGGGGGCGCGTTCGGCCCTCCCGGTCCGAGGCTGGAGTCTGTTCGATGATCCTCAGAGCGTGTGCTAGCGCTAACGTGTGCTTGTCCACCGAACCCCTGCAACAGGACTTTTTATATACACATATATATATATATATATATATGTATATAATTTTCAGCTTCGCGGGACCCTTCCTGGGCCTCGGGACCGTCAGCAAAACGACTCGGAATGAAAAACCGGTCCTGGGGAGGCGTTCGAGAGGTCGGGGGACCGCGTCAATCGAGACGTATGGCAGGCCCCGGAAACTCTGCATCCAAAAATGACAGCGTCTCTTTGGGGTGCATGTTTTACTTCCGCCGGCTTTCCGCCGGTCTTCAGCGGAAGCCGGCCTCATTCTGCTTCTGCCACCTTCCACCGCTTTCCGCCGAAGATGTCAACTCCTCCCTTTCTGAGGGCCACATCTGTAGAGGCCTCCCAGAAGAGGTCCGAAGATGGGGTCGAAGGGTCGCGCCAGATCCCCGAGGCATGGGCGACGTGGAGGTGGACAAAAATCGGGCTCCACATCGTGCCGCATCGCCGATGCATCCGCGCAGCGACGCCAACTCCACAGGGGCGGGTCTTGAGACTGCATGGGCGACTCTTGGGGTCGCCTTCACGTAAGACTACTGTGGCGTATTTGTTTGGTTTGTTGGTTCTCTGTCTCTCTCTCTCTCTCTCTCGCGGTCTCTCCCCCTCTCCCCTCAGAGGCATAGAGAGACAGGCGGGACCGAGAAGGACCACAGGGGCGTCGCCGCAGCAAGAAGAGGAAGGGCTCGACAAAGCTCTGACGCCTTGATTTGTTCGCTCCAGGGGGATCGCCACACTTCTCCGGCAGGAGGGGGCTGCAGGGAGGAACAGGAGAGGGAGCAGCAGACGGACGTGGAGCACCCCTCACTGTTGCGCCGAGCCAGGAGACCCGCGCGGAACTCCGAACGATTATGCGTATGCTGAGGGGCAACGGTATGGGGTGGGACCGTCTCAGGGGGCAAAACATCGAGCTTGAAGCGAGGATGCATCGCGGATAGATCGGCGATAACTAAGACCCCGATAGAGAAATCACACGTTCCTGGCACCCTGAGCCAGTCCCCCCGCAACGTTACCCCTGATCAGGGTCAAAAATCCATCCCTGGATCTTCCCTGGGGTGCATTCTGACTACAATTCTCCAGAAAGCGAACCTCGCTCCTCGTACCTCGAACCTCTGAGCTGATCCCATACTTCCATCGTTGCCCATGGCTTTTAGTCATCACTCGGCTCTCCCGCCGCTGTCCGGGACGATTCGGGCACTCCGACAACGCTCTCTGCGAGTCATCCCGAGGCTGGCAATCCGCCGAGGACCGACGAAAACGTTTGACAACCTCGAACATCTAAGTCACCTGTTATCTTTGCCCTTCTTCGTTTGCCCCGCCCCTCCTGCCGCATTCCCTTCTGCCTGCCACGTACCTGCTTTGCACACCTGGCGAGCCACCCTCAGGGGCACAAGTGCCAGAAGACTGGCTTCATGCTCCAAAGGCCAACTGGCCCTGGTTTCATCAACCCCCCTTGGCCGACCATACCGGGGGGGGGGGAGGGCCACGAACGACGTTCTTTCCAGCCAACAGGAATCAGGAATCAGGAATGAGGAGGAGGAGGAGGAGGAGGCGGAGGAGGAGGGGAAGGAGGCAGAGGGCGCGGCGACCCCGCGGGCGTCCAGGTCGGCGCGCGCCGCGGACGCGCTCGCCGCGGAGGCCGCCTCGGCGCTCCTCTCGGCCAGCCACGTCTCGAGGGGGCCCAGGTCCTCGCCGAAAGGGCGCGACGCCCCGTCCGTCGTGGGCAGAACGAAACAGATATGCACACATCCGTATGCGCGACCTCGCGGGCCGGGTCCCGGGGCCGCGACCACGCGGGTACGGGGCATTTTCTCGCGGATGCCCCGCGCGGGATGTCCGTGCGACCGCGTATCCGCGGGATCGTGCCCCTGAATGCAGGCCGCGAGGCCTCGGGTGCAGATATGTTCGCCGATCGTGGGTCAGAGGAAGACACGGACCTTCGAAAGTATGGTGTGTGCGTGCGTGCGTGCGTGCGTGCGTGCGTGCGTGCGTGTGTGTGTGTGTGTGTGTGTGCGTGTGTGCATGTGTGCGTTTGCGTGTGTGTGTGTGTGTGCGTGTGTGTGTGTGTGTGTGTCTGTCTGTGTGTGTGCGTGTGTGTGTGTGTGCGTGTGTGTCTGTGTGTGTGCGCGTGTGTGTGTGTGTGTGTGTTTGTGTGTGTGTGTGTGTGTGTGTGTGTGTTGCGTGCGTGCGTGCGTGCGTGCGTGCGTGCGTGCGTGCGTGCGTGCGTGCGTGCGTGCGTGCGTGCGTGCGTGTGTGCGTGTGTGTGTGTGTGTGTGTGTGCGTGCGTGCGCGCGCGCGTGCGTGCGTGCGTGCGTGCGTGCGTGCGTGCGTGCGTGCGTGCGTGCGTGCGTGTGTGTGCGTGTGTGTGTGTGCGTGTGTGTGCGCGCGTGCGCGTGTGTGTGAGGGTGTATGTGTGTGAGGGTGTGTATGTGTGGGTGTCCCTCCGCCCACGTCGCGGGCGGCAGGGGGCATCCGTTGAAGTTAAGAGGCAACTCATGGGAGGTCTTCGCAAGAACAAAGAGAATATTCTGCCCGATTGGAGGGCCGGAGCCGCCCAAACCCAGCCCAATATTGAGCCGGAGGGAGCGGGACTGAGCTGGACAAAACGGAAAGGAGCGGGACCGAGCTGGATTGGGCCGGCCTTCGACCACAGCGCCGATGCCGAATTCAACCTCCGAGGAACTGCATCCTAAGCCAGAGTTGGCGGGCGCGCGCAAGGGGGTAGGGGGGAGCACCCCTGCTTCTTACAAAGCGCCAGCCTTACATCCATAGATGAGGCCCGCGCCATGTAAGAAGCAGGGGTGCTGCTAAGAAGCCTTCCCCCCCTCCCCCGTAACCGCTCTCTGCGCGTGACTGACACAGACCTTCCCAAGACCGGCGCGGATTGCTTGGGTCGGAGCTGGCCCCCCCCCAGTGGCGCCCTCCGCGCTCCGCGCCAGCTCAAGCGCCAGTCCAAGAGATTCGCGCGCTGAGCTCGGAAGAATTGGGCTTCTGCACCGTAATGGCACTGGATAGCCATTGGGTAGGGAGTCCAGGGTCTGAAGACCTGGCGGAGCACCAATTGAGGCTTGGCCATGGATGTCACCCCGCCCTCATCAGAGAAGGAGCCCTCCAGGGTCTGAAACCTCCTTGACCTACTTCTTAACGAACGCCCCCACCGTGTACAGTCTTCCTTCTTCGACTCGTAGTGGTTGTCGTCGCCGGGAGGCCCTGACATCCCTGCGACGCAACTTTTCGCAACGGCCACTTTCGCTCGGGCCCCGGGGCCCTCGCGGGCCGATCTGGCTCGAGAAGTGCCGCAAGGGGACAGGGCTCTGGTCTGACTCGTCACGGTGTTTAATCTTGTTCGTGGCGTCGGACCTCAGGGGCGGAAGAGGGACAGGAAGAACAAACGACAGATTCCGCAGAGGCATGCCAACCGTGTCCGCCGGGCCCGCTCGTCACGACCGGGAAGAACATTGCAACCGCAAGCCGACTTCGCTTCCAGAGGGCGCCAGGGCTCAAACTATTCAAGGCCACGAGTGACTTTGAGGCACTAGAGCTCCCACTCGCCGCCCACAACGGCTTGTCGGCCCAACGTCTTAAAACTGTGGGGTCGACATCACACGCATCAGCAACCGGTCCACTCTGCCTATGCGGAGACTTGCCAAGTCAAGTCAAAAGCCGCGCCCTGACGGCCGCATCGGCAGAAGCACTATGCACATGCAATCTCGGAAAATTTCACGGAGCCTCAGAAGGCACCACCTGTAAGCTTCGTATAAGTGGCGCGCCAAGATGAATACCAGCTCTTTGGCACGGGACGGAGTGGGGGAGGAGAGGGGCAGAGGGGAGAAACTCATTCACCACAATCAAACTGCGGTCAGGAACACTTGCTTAGCGTGTCGCAGCGGGGGCCCCGGCGACACGCTATGCCTTGCGAGCGGATAGCATGTTGCTCCGCTACGCGGGGCGGACGGCGCGGAAAAGCCCGGGACGTTCACGCTTGGGGGTGAGGAAATGGATAGTGCGTCGCACCGAAGCAGCAAGGTGGGCCAGAACCGGCGGAGCAACACGCTGAGCCACCCAAGTTCCTGATCGTAAACGTTTGAGTGGTGAAAAATGGCTGGGTTCCATGTTTCGGCGGCGAGCGAGGGGGGGGGGGAATGAGAAGAAGAAGGTATTCTCAGAAGGTGGCCAAACTTCTCAGAAGCCCTCGCGCCGTCTGGGAAGCTTTCTGTAGCTTCGGGGGCGGCTCGAAAAATTCATCAGAAGTTCGGGGGACTTCCGAGCCTTCTGACAAGGCCCGCCCCCCCTCTCACTTCGCCTGCGGGCTCGCCGCCGAATGTTAGTGCGCCCGTCGCTGGCGAATGCCACCGCACGCCCAACAGAGCCAGTGCTCGCGCGGTCGAGACGGGGCGACGGCCGCGATATAACGCTTTCGCGGGCGAGGCTGGCATCGGCACTCGGAGGGGAGGGAACGGGGAGGGCAGCGAAGCGAAGCGAAGCGCCCAGATCAGAGCGGGACCCTTGAAAGTCAGCGCGGGGGGGCCGGGGCCCTCACACCGTGATGTTGGCGTTCACCTGGAAGCCGTCGCATATGTGATACAGTGTCCTTCCGACCTGTGCCACACGCAACGGTCGCAGGCTACGCCGGCGTCGCAACTGCACAGGCTCTCCGGGGGCTGCGTCGCCAGGCCTACCTCGGGGCTGCCGAGTGGCACCAGTGCGTCCTCTGCGTCATGGCATCGTGAAGGTGTCGACCGTCGCGCGCTGCACTCGTCGTACTCGCTGGGGCCACACGCAAGGACAACTTCAGGACCGTCTCGAGGCACTGCTTGACACGGTCGTCCCGCGAGTCTTCATCGTCTGGCCGAGCTGCCCTCTGTGGTGCTTGGGTCACCCACGACGGGTGCTCTTGCCTATGTCCGTTCCTGTGCCCGCCGCCGGCCTCTTCTTGCCTGCGCCCATGGCCTCCTGGATCGCGCCCGTGCCATCCTTGTCGCCGTCGACCTCCACCTCCGCCTGGTGGCTTGCGCCCCCTGCGATCCTCGGCGTCTTCTGCTCGGCGCCTCAGGTCGTTCCCTCAGCTCTCAGGGAGCTGAGGATGTAGTGGTCCGGGGGATGGACTGCGTGGAGAGAGAGCCGAAATGGGTGATGGGAAGGGGGAAGAGGATGAAGAGTAACTACAACAACTCATCCTCCACCTCCACGTCCTCCTCCTCCTTCTCCTCCTCCACCCTCGTCTCTCCTTCTTGACCCTCCTCCTTTCCTCTCTCCCTCCCTCCCTCCCCCCTCCTCCCCCATCCCTCTCTCATCCGCCCTCTTCCCCTCCCCTCTCTCCCCTTCTCCTCCTCCGCCCCCCCCCCCTCTCCCTCCCTCCAATCTGCACTGCCTGTCCCCACGCGCGCGCGCGGGTGCGCAGGCGAGGGGGGGAGGGGAAGAGGGATGAGGGAGGACGCGCAAGATGGGGCGGAGGAGCATGCTGACGAGGAGAGCATAGAATGGAGGCGGAGGCGGAGAGGGAGGACAACGACGAGGATGAGGACAAGGACAAGGGCGGATGACCCTGAGATCCGACGACGCGAACAAAAATGCAACATCGTGAAACATCACGTCTGGAAACCTAGACCCTAGACCCCATCTTTCTGCTACTGTTTGTCGTACTGGATCGATATGTGCGGGCCCTGGGGCTCGAAACCGTGCGAAAACATCCGACTCGAAACCATGCGACACCAGGATCAGGGGAGGGAGGGCAGGATGAGCGCTAGCACAACGCCTGGCCCTACCCATTTAAGCAGAATAGCCCCTCCCTCCCTCCGTCGGTGCCCCGCCCCATTCGCGGCCCAGCTCCTCCTTCGGCAAACCCGCCTCGCGGCCTGAGCACCAGGCCGAACCGGCATCCCCTGCCGACCGGAGGCCCCACCGAACACGAAATGTACACAGAGGGAGAGAGAGAGAGAGAGAGAGAGAAAGAGAACTTTCTACTACTAGATCTTGTAAACAGAATTTTGTTTATCTCAGTATGACCGTCACCAAGCCCCAGGCCAACCCCAGTCAACCCGTTTGAGCAACCCAAGGCGTGCTGGCAGCGAGCGGGCACGCTCGGACTGGGCTTCCTGGTATCAACGCTGGCAGCGCGATGACCACCGCGCGCGAACGGGCACGCACGGAGTGAACTCCTTGGCAGGAAGTCTGGTCGGGCCATGTGCGCCACAAGCGAGCAGGCTGCCACGCTCGGAAACGCACGCCCGACACGAGTGGAGCGCCCTTCCCGGCATCAGCGCTGGCAGCGTGATGATCATCAAGTGCGAGCGGGCGCGCCTGCAGTGAGCTGATCGGCAACATCCTGCAGAAATGATGGCCATGCAAAATGCACCACAGGCATGCCAGCGGGCTCGGAGTGAACTTCCTGCCGGCAACGCTGGTAATTCAATGCGCGGTTCCTGCGAGAGGGCACGCTTGGCGTGCGCGTCCTGGCAGCAGCGCTGGCAGCGCGAAGTGAAGTGGAAACGAGCTGGCACGTTCACGAAGCTCACAGGAGGGGCATTGGAATGACACCAGAGGGGAGAAGCACAGGCCCTGTAGCGGGAGGCTCATCAACAGAAAAGCGTACGCACTGCATTGCGTGCGCTGGGAGCGAGCCCGCACACTGGAAGCCAAGCCAACCCACCAGGCCAACCCCCAATAACCCGGCCAACCCTCCCCGCCAACCCCCCTGGTCAACCCTGATTCGGGAACGTCTTCGCATAAGATATCATCCTCCTACTACCTTACATTTTGCTTACTGTCTTGTTTGGGTTAGTTGTTTATGACGCAACCGTCGAATCAAACAATGCGATAAATATGTGTTCGCTGGCGGGTCCCTACCAACTATTGGCAGCGCCACGAGGGCACTTGTTCACCAAAAGCGCCGTCGCCAAAATCCGCCGGCCTACTTGTGGGGCTACCAGGCTGTAGTGCAAAAGTTTGCTGCTCCCTGCACCAGTTCCAGTTTCCAGTTTCCAATGTTACAGCATTGCTTTATGCTGCTTACCGTTCCTTGTTGTAGACCGCGCGATGGGGGGGGGAGCCGAAAAGCGTCCTGATTACCACGCCCGAATCGCGTGCTCTGAATTCCTGAGGGGGGCGTGGGACATGTAAAAATACATGAAACTCGCGCCCTCGAAATCATAACCCCCTTTTTAAAATTATACAAAATTCGCGTCCCCGAGGCCGTAAACCTTCGCGATTTACGGAATGCTCGCGTCCCCGAAGCCATGGACCCTCGCATAATACGCCAGATTCGTGTCCCCGAAACCATAAACCCGTTGTAAAATAAACAATGCTTGCGTCCCCGAGGTCACAAACGCTCGTAAATCATGCAATAGTCGCGTCCCAAAATCATACTATAGAAGCCATAAACCCGCTTAAGTTACACAATAGTTGCGTTCCCGATGCAATAAACCATTGAACATTACTTAATACTCGCGTCCCCGAAGCCATAAACCCTCGCAAATGACATGCTATTCGCGTACCCGAAGCCATAAACATCGCACATTACATTGTATTCGCGTCTCCGAAGCCATAAACTTGCGCAAATTACGTGTTATTCGCGTCCCCGAGGCCATACGCCCTCGTAAAGGATACAGTATTCGCGACTCCGAAGCCATAAACACACGCATATCTGCTACCCCGAAGGCATAAATCCTTGTAAATGTTGCGCGATTCGAGTATCCGAAGCCATAACCCTTGCAAATTACATTATATTCGCGTCTCCGAAGCCATGGGCCTGCGTACATTACACTAAACTTGCGACCCCGAGGCCATAAACCTTCGCACATTACGCGCGATTCGCGTATCCGAAACCATGAACCCTCGTGCAAAACACTATATTCGCGTCCCCGAAGCCATAAACCATTGTAACTTACGTCGAAAGTATGCTCTATTCGCGTCCCCAAAGCCATGAACAATATCATCATAATTTTAATTTCTCTTGCCGATGCTGCTTCACGGCGGCGCCGAGGCCTCATGAATTAGCTCTTGCATAACCCATTATCCGAGAGAGAGGGCCGCGGCAGGGGGCGAAGCCCTTACGGATAAGTATCACCAATTTCAGGATTTCGCATCCCGCGCATTTGGCCAAATACAGGTTTGCGGCAAGTGAGACCTTGACAGCCGAGCGTCGCCAACAAACTCGAGCCCGACCCTGGAGACAGAAGAAATTGACGGAGTGGGCGACTATACTGCAGGTTGCTGCTCTGGCGAAGGGGGCCTTGGTTTCTGACACTGCGTGGACTCTTCCGTACTGCACGACATCGGCTCTCGGAGGTCCCGAGAGGCTGTCGCCCCTACCCCTCGGTTTCGCGCCGTGTGGGCTGCTGTCTATTGGCCCGAGAACCCATGGAGAACTGATCTTCAACGACGCAGCCGGCGTCGCTGCTGCATCGAGGTGGCGGGCGGCGCCAACCGACCGCACAAACACTCGCGCTCGCCCCCTTCCGCGGACCGGCCGCCCAGACTCGCCCTGGGCTCTGGGCTCCCACCGGCCAGGGGCGTCTTGCACGGCGCCGCTGCCTGGCGAGAGACGCGCTGCCTGCCGTCCGCGCACCCCCCCCCGGGATCGGCGGACGCCGAGCGTGCGGCCCTCTGCCAGCGCCTGCTCCACCGGCACGAGGCTGGGCGACCGCATCACCGCCTGCAACCTCCCGCGGACGGCCTCCCGGTGCCGCGTCTCCTGTGCGGCCGCTGCTTTTTCTCGATCTGGGGCTGCCGTTGTCGTTCCGTTCTGGTTGGCCGAGAAACGAAACAGTGGAAACGGACAACAACAAGCCGCCCCCCCCAGCGCTTTCAACATCAACTCAGGCCATGACGCGCCTCTTGCGATCATACTCAGAGAATCATTCGCCAAACAGTGCTCGCACTTAGGGGCTCTTACCTCGGTTGCTCAGGAATTTCATAGGTCCAGCCAGGTTCCGCCCCGGTGCCGCCTGCTGCCGCCTCGTTGCTGCCTCGTGCGCCCGGTGAGTCTGTCGAGATTTCGCTTCGCTGCCGCCCGTTGCCGCCTTATTGCCGCCTAGTGCGCTGAGTGGGTCCAGCGAGGTTTTTCATATACTTGTTGTTTGGTGATGGGAACTGGCTGGCGGGCCAGATGCTTCAACTCATGCTGTTCGAGGTGGCAGCTGGTTCCTCGAAGACGCGCGCTCGACCTTGGTCCAACGGGTTATTGGCCCTGGGCTGGAGGCCAGAGCGTTTGAAAAGGAGCATATACGGTCGGGAATTGTTGCTTAGCGTGTCGTGGCGGCAGCCCCGGCGACAAGCTCTGTTCTGGCGGGCTGATAGTGTGTCGCTCCGCTCCGCGGAGAAGGCTTCGGACGTTGACGCCTGGGGAAGGCTCAGGACGTTAACGCCTGGGGATCGGGACATGGTTAGCATGTCGCGCAGAAGCGCAGTGGCCCAGAACCAGCGGAGCGACACGCTGAGTAAACGTTCCTCACCGTAAGTGCTCGGGCAAGAACCCCCAGCGGAGCTCACCTCTTCTGCCAAAGCTCGGGTCTCATGAAGCTGTCTGGTGCGATGCTCGCGACTGGACCCGGCTTGGCGCGGCTGGTGGACAAGGCGGCCCCAGTGCAAGTGTGACGTGTGTCCAGACATGACTACTGACCAACCACACCACAACCAGGAACATATTGTTCATGTCTCAATGTGTTTCTCTCTTGTCGTGATCATGATGTACTGTTTCTGGCCACAGGGTGGCGACACGAGGGCACTACCAGAATACTGGCCAGCACAAGCTCGTTGTGCGATCCTCATAAGCCAGCCCCCTTGGACGGGCCATGTAGCGATGGGCACTCTCAGCACAGACTGGCAAACTAGGCTGCGACAGTGGAGGATGAGGAGACCGAGGAAGAAGGGGGAGAATAGGATCAGGGTGACACCCCCATCCAATGTGCTGGTTTCTCAAAAACAGTCAGTTTCTGAAGCTCTCTACTCCGACTCTGGCACGCGCTTTACGCTGCAAGCTATCTTCTTCCTCACCCTCGGGCACGAGACAGGCCTCTCAGGGGCCCGAGCTCAGCAAGTTCGACTAGCCTGATTTCAAAACGCACGAGGGATGGGCAGGATAAGTCCGCTCGGGACAGTCCAGCGTCCCTGGGCTGTTCCAGACCGGGACTGTCTGTTGGGTAACATGCGGGAGCCGGGCCCCAACCTCAACGACTGCCTGCGCGAAAGCTTCCGACGCGCGCCGCGCGGCGGCGTCCCTGCCACCTCGTCGTCGCCGTCGTCGTCGTCGTGGGACAACCTTCAAGAGCAACCAGCAAGACTCTAAAACCTTGCGCGGACACGCTCTCTGCGACAAGGATTCAGGCACACACCTGACAAACAACATCATCAACATACTAAACAACAATTGCTTCCAACGGCCCTTATCAAAGAATCTATCAATACGTGTGTTCCTACT
>CAUYUJ010016305.1:905494-912994 GCA_963575745.1 Prorocentrum cordatum
GTAGTTGTAGTAGTAGTAGTAGTAGTAGTATTAGTAGTAGTAGTAGTAGTACTAGTAGTAGTAGTAGTAGTAGTAGCAGTAGTAGTAGTAGTAGTAGTAAGAGTAATAGTAATATTAATAATATTATTCGTAGTAGTAGTAAGAGTAGTAGTAGTAGTAGTAGTAATTGTAATACGGGTGGAAGTTGCAATCGTGGAAATAATCGTAGTACTAGTCGTAGTAATACTTGTGGTAGTAATAGTGGTAGTGGTGATTGCGATGGTAGTAGTACTAGTAGTAGTAGTAGTCGCAGTATTATTATTATTATTAGTAGTAGTAGTAATAGTAGTCGTAGTAGTAGTAGTAGTAGTAGTAGTAGTAGTAGGAGTAGTAGTAGTAGTAGTAGTGGTAGTAGTAGTAGTGGCGGTAGTAGTAGTAGTAGTAGTAGTAGTAGTAGTAGTAATAGTTGTACTAGTAGCAACATTAGGAATTGTAGTCATGGTTAAAATACTAGTCGTGATGGGACTAGTAATGGTCACACTGGAAATAGCAACAATAGTTGTAATGATCGTAGTAGTCATAGTCGTAATCGTCGTCGTCGTCGTCGTAGTAGTCAGTCGTAGAAGCGGTGGCACGTGCAATAGCCAAGTCAGTAGTCGTAAAGGCAGTAGTAGAGGTAGCAGCAATAATCACAACAGTAGTTGTAGGAATTATGCTAAAAGCTGGTATGCTATTAATAACCGGATATGGAAGCACTCCTTGTTGAAGAATGCTTAAAGGGGTTCGTGAGTAAGGGCTCCGTAAGAAGCATGAATAACCAAGGACACTTTCACATAGATCCTGTACGAAGGGGTCTTTAGTAACGCTTCCCTCCTAAAGGATTCGTTTTGTCGTTTTGTATGATGATACGTTGAGGACTCAGCAGCGGAAAATTGTTGACTCAGCAGCGGAAAATTGTTGTCAGGATTGTTCAGTTGCGTTTCGGTAGCGCTGCCTCACTCGGGGTTCTCCATCATGAACTATGTAGGTCGGGGTTCTGTATTCAGGACTGCTGACCGGATGTCAGATTCAAATGTTGGTCGTGGTGCTCCGAAGTGATCCTCGCCATCGTCCCGGTCTCATGGTATCTAGATAATTGCGAGTACGAAGCCACACAGGCCATGTAACAAACGATTACCTGGTATCAGTGTGGTCGCGGTATCACTGTTAGTTGCAATGATGATACGACTAGCACTTGGCATTGTAATACTAACGGTTATGAGGCTCAGGCTCAGACTACGAATCGTTGAAAGAATGGCAACGACGGTTGTTTCCGCTGTACTGTTGGTCGCACTCGTCGGACTGGGAACCGTAGTGGAAATCGTGAAACCAATTCATGGCGCTCCTGATGACAATGGTAAAGAAATACTCATAGCAGGCACGACCAGTAGTAGTCGTCGTAGCAGTAGTGGTTATAGTAGTAATCATCGTAGGAATAGTTGTCGTAGTCGCCATCGTATTGGCAGAAGTGGTATAATTTCGCATGCTTCGATTTGCAGTAGTCGTAACAAAAGTCAGAGCAATAGTATTGGCACTAGCAGTTGCAGTAATACTTGCGGTAGTAATGGGAGTTATCGTCTTGGTACAACATGTTTTCGAACTCGCAGTTGTAGCACTAGCAATCGCGGCGGTAGTAGCAGCAGTAATAGTGCTAGTGCTAGTGATAGTAGGGGAAGTAATGGTGCTGCGAAATGGCGCTGGCAGCGTCTAGTGGTGGATATTGGCGGTAGCGGTTGCAGCAAGCGAATCAAACTTGGAACGGGGGCAGGTGTGCGAGCGGCAGCAGTGGATTGCAACAGCAAGCAAGTTACATGTGCCAGTAGCGAGACCGGACGTGGTAACAATACCAACGGTGGAAACAAACATCGTCGCGTACCCGCTGCAGTACGAGTGTCTGTAGTACGAGTTGTACGAATGGCACTCCTAACCGTAGAAAAAATGGTAATACTAATCATACGACTAGTAGATATAATCGTCGTGATAGTAGCAGTACTATTTCAAATAGTAGTAGTAGTAGTAGTCGTAGTCGTAGTAGTAGTAGTAGTAGTAGTAGTAGTAGTAGCAGTACTGGTAGTAGTCGTAGTAGTAGTAGTAGTAGTAGCAGTAGTAGTAGTAGTAGTAGTAGTAGTAGTAGTAGTAGATGTAGTAGTAGTAGTAATAGTAGTAGTAGTGGTGGCGGTGGTGGTGGTGGTCGTAGTCGTCGTAGTAATGGTGGTCGTAATAGGAGTACTGGTACTAGTAGTAGTAGTAGTAGTAGTCGTAGTAGTAGTGGTAGTAGTAGTAGTAGTAGTAGTAATACTAGTAGTAGTCGTAGTATTCGTAGTAGTCGTAGTAGTAATAGTAGTAGTAGTCGTAGTAGTAGTAGTAGTAGTAGTAGTAGTAGTAGTAGTGGTAGTGGTAGTAGTAGTAGTAATAACAGTACTAGTCGTAGTGATAGTAGGAGTAGGAGTAGGAGTAGTAGTAGTAGTAGTAGTAGTAGTAGTAGTAGTAGTAGTAATAGAAGTAATCCGCCGGCCCCCTTGTGGGGCCACCAGGCTGCGAGGCGCGTGATTCGTAGTTTCCTGTACCAGTTGTAGTTTGTAGTTTCCAGTGTTACAGTTCTGCTTCTTGCTGGTTACTGTAACTAGTTGACTTCTTGCTGGTTACTGTAACTAGTTGATTGACCGCGCGAGGGGGGGGGAGGCCCAAACGGGATTTTTAGCGTCCCCTGGGCGCGTTGTCTGAATTGCTGGGGGGGCTCGAAATCGACACCCCTCACGCAGATCCGCGGGGTCAGGGTCCAAAAACACAGGGGTTTTGCCACATTTCTGAAATTCGGTGCCACCCTCATGCAGATCCGCGGGGTCAGGGTCCAAAAACACATGGGATCTGCGACATTTCTGAAATTCGGTGCCACCCCTCACGCAGATCCGCGGGGTCAGGGTTCAAAAACACAGGGGATCTGCGACATTTCTGAAATTCGGTGCCACCCCTCACGCAGATCCGCGGGGTCAGGGTCAAAAAACATAGGGGATTTGCGACATTTCTGAAATTCGGCGCCACCCCTTACGCAGATCCGCGGGGTCAGGGTCCAAAAACATATGGGATTTGCTACATTTCTGAAATTCGAACCCATCACGCACATCCATCGCAAGGCGTGGTAACCCAAACTGCGAGAAATCCCTCGGCCCTTTCATCGCAAGGTGTGGTAACCAAGCCCTTAAACCATACACGTCTTACCAATCGCCAGGTGTGGTAACCCCTCTTGTGATCAGTTGGTTTTGCTGATTGCGACTCGGCTTCGCATGAAGTTTCGATACTGCTTCACGACAGCGCCAAGGCCTCATGACTTAGCTCTTCCATGGCCCATTCTCCGAGAGAGGGGGCCGGCGGCAGGGGGCGAAGCCCTTACGGATAATAGTAGTCGTAGTAGTAGTGAGTAGTGAGTAGTGAGTAGTGAGTAGTCAGTAGTAGTAGCAGTAGTAGTAGCAGTCGTAGTCGTAGTCGTAGTCGTAGTCGTAGTCGTAGTAGTAGTAGTAGTAGTAGTAATAATAGTAGTAGTAGTAGTAGTAGTAGTAGTAGTAGTAGTAGTAATAGTAGTAGTAATAGTAGTAGTAGCAGTAGTAGTAGTAGTAGTAGTTGGAGTCAGTAGAAGAAGCAGTACTTGTTCTTGTTGTCGTGATGATTGCTGTCGTTGTAATCGTCGTAGTCGTAGTCGTGGAAATACTCGTCATCCCTTCGTCCCTGGTTGAGTGGGAACGAAAACGACGCAACATCTCAAGAATATTTGAAACAACTTGCGAACCTATTGGTAATGCACATGACCGCGTCTTCTTTCAGGGAGATCGCCTCGACCCCCTCGAAACCATCGCTTACCCCGAATTGCGCTTCAAGCGCAGGGGGCGGGGCGAGCCCAAAAACACGATCACCCCCCGAAGGCGCAAATATGTATTCCAAGGCGCGCCAGGCGCCTCATTCGGCGCTTCCCATCAAAGGGGGAATCAGCAGGGATGGCGCCGTGGCGATGGCAGGCTCGGCGACGCACCTCGCAGGGAAGCGCGCAGGTAACCAAACCGCCCAACCATGGTCGAGGCAAGCGGCCACCTGTGGTGCCACTTTGGCACGCCATCCCAAGACTTTCTAGGATGCCTCTTGGAAGCCTCTCGGCCCCTCGGGGCCTTCAGGAAGCTGTTAAGGGCCGTCTTGAGGACCCGAAGGGATCCCCAGACCTGGAAGGGCACTGCAAAACATTGCTTCCAACTCCGGCTGGCGGAGTTGGCACAGGGGCTCACTGGGGCTCTTCGTGGAGTCTTCTGCGGGAGCTCTTGGGCCTGGAAGATCGCTCAACGTATTCCACGAGCAGATCAGAAGAAGGCTCCATGAAGCCCAATGGCGACACGAACGGCGACTTTAAGTGGCGCTACTGACGGCGACACGAATGACGGCACGAATGGCGACACGAATTGCGACACGAATGGCGACGCGAACGGCGACACTGACAGCGAAACTATATGCGGCACGAACGGCGGCACGAATGGCGACAGTAACGGCGACATTGATGGCGGCACTACTGGCGACATGTGCGAACGTCCTCGATATCCCCCTCCTCTTACTTCTATTGCGTGCATATCGTCAACGCACTGGCATGTCGCACTGAAGGCCTCGCCCCATTCCTCCTTACTCCTCGACGACTGTTTTGGGCCATCCCGAGGTGCCGACCTCGTCGTCCCCCTGCCTTTCTATCCCGGCGAAGGCAATGCAAGGCCGCGCTCGCCCCTAACACAGATGGATCGCTCCAGCCACGGTTGGGCCCAGCGGGCACCGAGAGGTGAGGGAACCAGAACAGCAAGTAAGAAGAACGCAAAGAGGAAAACGGGGAGAGAAACGGAGCAGGGGAAATCCGCCGACCCAGTCGGCGTGCGTGAGGGGGGGCTTGTCCGTTCGAGCCGTCGTCTCCGTCGTTCGTTAGTCGACGTCTCTGTCCTCCCCTTTCCCTGCGGCCCCCCCTTCCCCTGGGCCCGTCGCCGCTCCCCCCCCTTCCCCGGGCCCTCCTCCGCAAGCGGTGAGCCCGTCGCCGCTCCCCGCCCCTTCGCTTAGGCCCTCTTCCTCAAGCGCGCCAGCCAAAGCGAAATTGAGCAACGTCGTAGTTGACTCGAAGGGAAGCCCCTTCCCTTTGATCCCTCGCGAGGGGGGGGGGTCCCAAGAGGGGTTCCGGGGGGGGGGTCCCGGGTCAGATACGGATCCCCCCCGGGGGGTCTCGGGGCCCCACAAAGCTCCCAGACGGGCCAAGAGTGCCCCAAGGCCCCCAAGAAGGTCCAAGTGGGCTCCGAAATGCCGAACGATTTGTCCAAGACGCCTTGACGGCCTCCAGACGGCTCAAGAGCCCTGCAAGACGCCCCAGGAAGCCACCAGGAACACCCCCAAGAGGGCTCCAAGAGGAAAAAGCAGTGGTCTTCTAAGATTTTTTGCAGCATTTCGGCGTTCTCGCCTCTTCCGCTTCCCGACGCTCCAGGACGACCCAAGAGGCCCCCCAGATCGACCCAAGACGGCCCAAGAAGCATCTAGGGGGGACCCAAAACGGTCCAAGAAGGCCCCAAGACGGCCCAAGACGCCTCCAAGACAGCCCAAGGGGCCCCCAAGACGGCTCCAAGAGGGTGCCAGACGAGAGACCAGAACAGACATTTCGAGCCATCGGCCCCGAGAGGCTCCCAGGAGGCACTTAGAGGCCCCCAAGAGGCCCCCAAGAGGCCGAGATGCCCCCAAGAGGCTCCGAAGAGTCCCCCAAGAGGCTCCCAAGAGGCCCCTAAACTGTCCCCCAGAGGCCCCCGTAGAGCTTCGAAGAACCCCCAAGAAGCATCCATGAGGACTCTGTTCCACATCAGCGTCGTCGTCGTCGCCGCCGCGGTTGTCGTCGTTCCCCTTCAAGGTCGGCGGCACAGGCCGTAAGGCCTTCGCAATCTGACAGGGAATACGTGCGCTAGACAAGAACCTGGTGGAGCATGTTACGACTTTGGGTAAATCGAAGTTGGGATGTCGCAGAGGAAAACGGCTTTCTCTGTGAGTTTAACGGGATGGGACGGGTCCACCCATCCAAACCAGATCACGAAAGCAACGTGGGCGATGGTGCGCGAACAGGACGGGCCACACGAGACACAAATATCTACACAGAGTCGCCGAAACGACAAGAGATCGAAACCTGAATATGATTTCAAGTATAAGTGAAAAGAGCATCTGAGGTCTGTCGAAACCAAGCAAGGTGGTAATAACCAAACTCGTAGTTATTAGTTACACTACTGACGGTAGTACTTGTAGTCGCACTCGTAGTCGCAATGAAACTTATACAGATGTTGTAATCGTAGTCGTACGGGGTCGTAGTAGTAGTTAGACTAACAGTAGAAGTAGCCGTGGTAGTAGTAGTAGTAGCAGTAGTAGTCGTTGTTGTAGTCGTAGTAGTAGTAGTAGTAGTAGTAGTAGTAGTAGTAGTAGTAGTAGTAGTAGCAGCAGTAGTAGTAGTAGTAGTAGTAGTAGTAGTTGCTGTTGTTGTAGTAGTTGTAGCAGTAGTAGTAGTAGTAGTAATCGTAGTAGTAGTAGTAGTAGTAGGAATAGTACGAATAGTAGTAGTAGTAGTAGTAGTAGTAGTCGCAGTCGTAGTAGTAGTAGTAGTAGTGGTGGTGGTGGTGGTAGTAGCAGTAGTAGTAGTAGTATTACTTGTTGTTGCTGTAGTTGTCGTGGTAGTAGTGGTCGTAGTCGTTGTAGTAAAGAAGAGTAACAGTGATAGTAGTAGTGGTAGTAGTAGTAGTAGTAGAAGTAGTGGTAGTAGTAGTAGTAGTAGTAGTAGTAGTAGTAGTAGTAGTAGTACTAGTAGTACTAGTAGTACTACTTGTAGTAGTGGTAGTAGTGGTAGCCCTTCTAACAATAGTACTAGTAATCATAGTAGTAGTCGTAGTCGAAGAATCAATGCTACCAGTATCAATCCTAGTCGTAGTGATGGCGATAATATTCGTAGTAATCCTAGCCGTAGTAGTAGTAGCGGTTGTAGTGCAGGTAATAGTCGTAGTTGTATGAGGTCAACGTAGTACCCGTAGTCGTCGTCGTAGTAGCAGCAATAACAGCAAGATGGGTAGTCGTCGTCGTCGTAGCAGTAGTAGTCGTTCCAGTGGTAGTCGTAGTCGTAGTCGTAGTCGTAGCCGTAGTAGTAGTAGTAGTAGTAGTAGTAGTAGTAGTAGTGGTAGTAGTAGTAGTAGTAGTAGTAGTATGAGTAGTAGTAGTAGTAGGAGTAGTCGTAGTAGTAGTAGTAGTAGTAGTAGTAGTAGTGGTAGTAGTAGTAGTAGTAGTAGTGGTAGTAGTAGTAGTAGTAGTAGTAGCCGTAGTCGTAGTAGTAGAAACAATAGTGGACAGAGCAGTGGTGGTGGCAACTACTGCAACCGCTACTCTCATTAGTACTAACACTACCACCCATACTATTCGTATGGATACGACTCGTACTGCTACGACTACTACTAT
>CAUYUJ010016305.1:915494-970008 GCA_963575745.1 Prorocentrum cordatum
CTCCTCCTCCTCATCATCATCCTCCGCTTCCTCCCCCCACTCCTAGCCCTTTCGATCAGGGTCGGCGGCACCGGCCGTCAGGCCTCTCCAATAGGCTTATGTCAGAGTGAGGGGGCCGAAACTGTCCAAGGCTGGGTGGCTGAAGTGGAGTTCCGCGGCGCGGATTCTGCTTGTTGCTGTGGATTGTTTTCGTCGTCCAACCCACGACCCACCCGACACCCGCAACCCGCCCCGCAGCCCACTCCGCGACCCACCCCGCGACGCATCCCGCGACCCACCCGCGACCCAACCGCGCCCGCCCCCTCACACGTATCCGCAAGTGCGGGGCGCTACACATAGTTTTGCTTCTCCTTCGACTCCTCTGATCATCCGTCCGCGCGCGCGTGCCTGCGGGCCCGGAAGCTCCGGTCGCAGCGCGCCACCAGCCCGTCGAGCCGGCCCTCCGCCTCCGCCCTGCGGGCCTCCTCCCGCAACACCGTCACGGCCTCCCGTGGGGGGGGGGCGGTATGTTGAATCCTCGGAGGACCTCGTCTGTCCCCTGGCGCCCCCCATCCGCGTCGAATCCACGTCAAATCCTCGCGGAATCCATGTCGAATCTACGTCGGATCTGCGTCAGATCCACGTCGTGTACTAGAAAAGAAGTCCTTCGAAGATGCAACAGACGGAGTGGTCGCGCACCAGCAACGTGCCACGAGGAAGCCTCTGGCGCTGTAGCGCGCCACCAGGGCCCAAAGCACAGAGCTCCGACGATATGATTTGTCACAATCACCTTATGGTGTTGGGTCCTAGTTTTGAAGCGACAGCGAGCGCCCCGCGTCACTCCCGCTTCTCCTCCTCCCGCTCTCTCCTCCCTCATCCCATCCCTGCATCTGCCCTCCACATGTCTCTGTTTCGGCACATACGCACACGCACACCTCACACACTTCGTGACCCCATCGGGAGCGCCACTAAAGGCCCCAATGGCAGCGCGGGCATGGCGGCCCCGCCCTCTTGTGGCACACCCCTCACGCGTTTCGTTGCCCCATGGGGAGCCCCACCGAAGGCCCCAATGGCAGCGCTCGCATTGCGGCCCCACCCCACTCTTGGCACACACCTCACACGTTTCGCTGCCCCATAGGGAGCTCCACCAAAAAGGCCCCAATGGCAGCGCTCGCATGGCGGCCCCGCCCCATTGTGGCCTCACAGGGAGCTCCACCGAAAGCCCCAATGTCAGCGACCGCACGGCGGTCCCGCTCCAGTTTGGCACACCGCTCACAGGCTTCGTGGCCCCATGGGGAGCTCCACGGAAGGCCTCCATGGCAGGGCCCGTATGGCAGCTCCACCCAAGATGCGCCCGCAGCCGCCTCAAAGCTCGGGCGCCCGTTCAAAAACATAACATTATCAGACGAAAGGTTGAGCTGGCACGGCCGCGGCGAGCAGGGGATGAGTATCAATGTAAGTTGATTGCCGGGGGGCCGGCCAACCTCAGAGGAGATTGCGGTTCTGTTGTCGGCCACACTCGGCGTCGACAACGGCGAGGGGGGCGAGCACCGACATCGTGTAATCGCAGCCGAGTCCACTTGTCAGAGCCATAAGTTAGCTTGCAGCCCGCTCGTGTAGAAATGACGACACGGAGACAAAACTCTGCACACGCTCTCCCGTTCTGAATCAACTCCCACCAGCCCTCTGGGCGTAGGTGGTTTCACGAACTTTGCCTTCTCTCTGCAAAAACCCTCCTTCCCCTGCTCGCGGGAAGGGTTCTTCACTGCTTCTTACTGATATACACCCCCTCCCCCGCCCGACTGTGAGCCAATCCGAGACACGCCCTCCCCCATCCCCCTCAAATAATCACAGACTGCACTTCGCCTCAAGATCTGGAACATGCGCGGGAGCCCCGCGACCACTTTGCATTTGTTTTTGAGAAGAGCGGCCGGGGTGCCGTCATATTGCTCGCTGCGCGCAGGTAGACCATCCCTGACAACAAACAAACATCATGCACTGTGCCTCTGCATCTGGAGCTTGCGCGGGAACCCCACGACCACTTTGCATCGGTTTTTGATAGGGACGGCTGCGGTGCTGTCATGTTGCCCGCTGCGCGCAAGCCAAACATCCCTGTCAAACAACGATACATAATGCACTTTGCCTCCACATATGGAGCTTGCGCGAGCGCCCCACGACCATTTTACATTGGTTTTTGACATGGACGGCGGGGGTGCCGTCATATCGCTCGCTGCGCGCAGGCCAACCATCCCTTTCAAACATGACCATCCAGAATGCACTCTGCCTCCACATCTGAAGCATGCGCGGGCGCCCCGCGACCACTTTGCATGAGTTGTTGATAGGGACGGCGGGAGTGCCGGCATATTTCTTAAACGTGGAGCACGTGCCGCACCTGGCGCGCCTGGCTCGCTTGGGCCTCCAGGGTGCCTGGTGCTCCTGGAACCCGTGGCGCACATGGCATGCGTGGCGCTCCTAAGCAGTATTCTGAGACTCCCTCGCGTGTTACTTCTGTGTTGGGAGGGCAGGTGGGAGTGAGCGAGACGGCTTGCGGGCAAAGGGGGGGCCTCAACCCCTCCCCCATACCTCCTCCCCTGGGCCTGAGAGAGAAAGGGGGCGGAGGGGCTAGAACATCCAAGATTACCCAAGATGGCTCCAAGAGGGACTCAGAGAGCCCACGATGGCCTCCAAGATTGCTCAAGATACTTCAAGATGGCTCGAGATAGCCTCGGACAAACATCCAAGAGGCCTCAAGACGGCCCCAAGACGGTTTCAAGTGCCCTCCGAGCCCTCCAAGGACCACCCCCAAGCATCCAAGCTTGCTCCCAGACCGTCGGAAAATAAGTGTTCTTTGCCTTCTTGCCTGGAGAGGCGGGAGAGGCAGGGGATAGGGCGGGAGAGGCAGGGAGAGGAGGAGGGGGTGGGCGAGGGAGAGAGGGAGGGAGGAAGCACGAGCTGGGGGGCACCTGCGGAATCGACTGAACGGGAAACGGGACCGAACGAGGCGCATAGAGAGTTCCTGGTGAGAGGGTCGACGGAGGTATGGAATATGGTGCTCTGAGGCGTGAGAAACAAGCAAGAGTCGCCCCCAGCACACCTTCATGAGGAGTGGGAAGCAAAGGAGGAGGAGAAGGTGCAGAAAGGAGGAGCGGGAGCACGGATGGTGGGATGATGATTGATTGAGCACTCCGTCAGGTGACGAAGCTAAGACAAGCAGGGGTGGGCGCACGCCTGGAACGGCCACGGCCACGAGTGGGGAGGGGCAGGGGAGACGGATCCCCCCACCATCCCCCGCGCCAAACACCACCCCCTGGCTAGAAAGGAGGTCGGAATCACCTAGTGTTGCTTTTCGCTAACATGTCGAGGAGAGCGCCGAGCTGCAGGGCCGACACATGCTGCGCGCAGCAAAATTCATACCCCCCCCTTTCCAATCCCCCGCGCGCGTCCGACCGGGGGGTGCATAGGACAACGGAAGGGGAAGGTGGGTGCGGAGCAACAAACAGTTCACAGAGATGTGCCTTTAGAACCTCCCCCCAACAGTGGAGACGAATTAACATTTCGACGCCCTTACTGACGGACTGGGGTCCCTCCAATAGAGGAAACAAAAACAATCAGCCTGGCGAAGGACCCAACAATCTGCAGTTGTGAGCACCGCAATTATGAATATCTTCTTCGGTGGCGCTCCCTATGGGGCCACGAAGCGCTGTACTGCGTGGGTAAAACGCAGGGAACAAAGGCTGTGCTGGGTGGTGGCTGACGCATGCGGGCGGTGCCATTGGGACCTTCGGTGGAGCTCCCTGTGGGGCCACGGAACGCGGCACTCGGTGGGTGAAACGCAGGGAGCAAGGGCTGTGCTGGGTGGTGGCTGACGCATGCGGGCGGTGCCACTGAGACCTTCGGTGGAGCTCCCTATGGGGCCACGGAACGCGGCACTCGGTGGGTGAAACGCAGGGAGCAAGGGCTGTGCTGGGTGGTGCCGGACGCATGCGGGCGATGCCACTGGGACCTTCGCTGGGGCCCCCTATGGGGCCACGTAGCGCTGTACTGCGTGGGTGAAACGCAGGGAGCAAGGGCTGTGCTGGGTGGTGGCTGGCGCATGCGGGCGGTGCCACTGGGACCTTCTATGGAGCTCCCTATGGGGCCACGAAGCGCTGTACTGGGTGGGTGAAACGCAGGGAGCAAGGGCTGTGCTGGGCGGTGGCCGGCGCCGGCGGGCGATGCCACTGGGACCTTCGGTGGAGCTCCCTATGGGCCAACGAAGCGCTGTACTGGGTGGGTGGAACGCAGGGAGGAGGGGGAGGAGGGCCACGAAACCCTGTACTGGGTGGGGGGGACGCATGCGGATGGTAGACCTGGAACCTTCGGTGGAGCTACCTATGGGGCCACGAAGCGTTGTACTGTGTGGGTGGAACGCAAGGAGGAGGGGGAGGAGGGCCACGAAACGCTGTACTGTGTGGGGGGGACGCATGCGGACGGTAGACCTGGAACCTTCGGTGGAGCTCCCTATGGGGCCACGAAACGCTGTACTGGGTGGGTGAAACGCAAGGAGGAGGGGGAGGAGGGCCACGAAACGCTGTACTGGGTGGGGGGACGCATGCGGACGGTAGACCTGGAACCTTCGGTGGAGCTCCCTATGGGGCCACGAAGCGCTGTACTGGGTGGGTGGAACGCAGGGAGGGGGGGAGGAGGGCAACGAAACGCTGTACTGGGTGGGGGGGACGCATGCGGACGGTAGACCTGGAACCTGTAGTGGAGCTCCCTATGGGGCCACGAAGCGCTGTACTGGGTGGGTGAAACGCAAGGAGGAGGGGGAGGAGGGCCAAGAAACGCTGTACTGGGTGGGGGGGGATGCATGCGGACGGTAGACCTGGAACCTTCGGTGGGGCTCCCTATGGGGCCACGTAACGGTGTACTGGGTGGGTGAAACGCAAGGAGGAGGGGGAGGGGGGCCACGAAACGCTGTACTGGGTGGGGGGACGCATGTGGACGGTGGCACTGGGGCCTTCGGTGGAGCTCCCTATTGGGCCACGAAACGTGTGAGGGGTGTGCCGAAATGGGTGCGAGGGACGCATGTGGACTGTAGCACTGGGGCCTTCGGTGGAGCTCCCTTGTGGGCTACGAAGCGTGTGAGAGGTGTGCCGAAATGGGTGTGGGGGACGCATGTGGACGGTGGCACTGGGGCCTTCGGTGGAGCTCCCTACTGGGCCACGAAGCGTGTGAGGGGTGTGCCGAAATGGGGTGTGGGGGACGCATGTGGACGGTGGCACTGGGGCCTTCGGTGGAGCTTCCTATTGGGCCACGAAGCGTGTGAGGGGTGTGCCGAAATGGGTGTGGGGGACGCATGTGGACGGTGGCACTGGGGCCTTCGGTGGAGCTCCCTATTGGGCCACGAAGCGTGTGAGGGGTGTGCCGAAATGGGTGTGGGGGACGCATGTGGACGGTGGCACTGGGGCCTTCGGTGGAGCTCCCTACTGGGCCACGAAGCGTGTGAGGGGTGTGCCGACATGGGTGTGGGGGACGCATGTGGACGGTGGCACTGGGGCCTTCGGTGGAGCTCCCTATTGGGCCACGAAGCGTGTGAGGGGTGTGCCGAAATGGGTGTGGGGGACGCATGTGGACGGTAGCACTGGGGCCTTCGGTGGAGCTCCCTATTGGGCCACGAAACGCTGTACTGGGTGGGTGAAACGCAGGGAGGAGAAAGGATAGGGAGGAGGAGAGGAGAGGAGGAGGAGAGGAGGAGAGGAGGAGGAGGAACGCGGGGACCGTCTCTTCAAAACGAGGACCCAACAACACAGGTTGGTTGGGAATTTCTCCGCGGCACCCGCCGCGCAACAACGACGACGACTACGACTACGATTACGACTACGATTGCGACTACAACCACGACTACGATTACGACTACCATGGCGACTACAATCACGATTCCAACCGCGATTCCAACCACGACCACAACCACGATTACAGCCGTAACCACTGATTCCTATTTCAACCGTCGTGAGGAGGTGCTCACAAACCTCTCGCGTGTAGGGTAAGAGCCCCCCAACATCATCTCCGCCGTGACGACGACGACGACGACGAAGAGGACGAC
This sequence comes from Prorocentrum cordatum, assembly GCA_963575745.1. Taxonomy (NCBI): domain Eukaryota; class Dinophyceae; order Prorocentrales; family Prorocentraceae; genus Prorocentrum; species Prorocentrum cordatum. The sequence continues at coordinate 921,559 of CAUYUJ010016305.1, forward strand.
GACGACTACGATTACGACTAACATCGCGACTACATTCACGATTCCAATCGCTAATACAACCATGGCTACAATCACGACTACAAGCACAGCCGCTGATTCCTATTGCAATCCTCATGAGAAAATGCTCTCGCGTGTAAGGTAGCCCACGGTTCCTCTTGCGTGCAGGGTGGCCCATAATTGAAAATTCCCGGGAACAAAAAAAAACACACATGATCCAGTCCGCCCAACAAGATCCGCCGCGACGACGACGACGGCTTCGATAACGACCACGAGGAGGAGCAGGAGGAGGACGAGGAGGAGAAGGAGGAGGATCAGGAAGAAGAGGAGGAGACGGCGGGGAATTGGAGGTGTAGGAGGAGGAGGATCGAGTTTGTTCCCCGCCTAGAGAAAGAAGGGGGGTGGGGGACCCAAAACTAAAGACCCTTCTCGGTTAGATGGAGCCGACCCGATCCACATGTGCGTCGATGCTGCTTCGAACGTCCGTCGGCTTGAATCGAGCGTGACTCAACCCATAATCAAACTTGAGCCTATAGAATATATTGCATAACCGTTCCGGTCGGGAACTGTTGCTTAGCGTGTCGCGGCGGCGGCCCGGGCGACACGCTGCGCCCTCCGAGCTGACTGGCGTGACGCCCCGCTCCGCGGGACGAGAGCCGGGACTTGGTCCGCGTGTCGCGCCGATGCGTGGCGGGCCGCAACCGGCGGCCCGACACGCCGAGCACACGTCCCCCAACCGCAACACGTCCCCCAGGGGGCCCCCAGGAATGTCACCCCGACGAGCACCCGAGCTGTGGGTGCAGGGCGGGGGTCGGAGATCTTCCGATCCAGGTCCATCCAGACCCGGACAAGTCAGGCCTGCAGGATGCTGCAAGATCCTGCAAGGATCCTACAGGATCTTGTCCTCGCCGATCTTGGCCAATGCCCGCGCTGGCCGTCGCCGATGCGCGAGGGTGATTCACGAAGTGTCGATGAGAAAGATGGACGACGACGAAGATCGACACCGACGTTTCCGCCCTCACTCTTGATCATTGCTTTCGCTTCGGGGGCGCACTGACGCAGGTCCATGCAACCCCTGGGCAAGTCAAGCTTGCAGGATCCTGCAGGATCCTGCCCGAGCCCAGGTCAATGCGACCCTGGCTCTGCAGGATCCTGCAAGATCCGGCGCTCTAACAAGCCCTCGTTCGCGTGGACCCCCGTGTCCCGGAGCCCCGGTGCTCGGCCGCCCGGGCGCGCCTCGCCCAGGACCTCTGGCGGCGCCCCCAGTCTCCTGCCCCGCGGCGCCGGGATGGGGACGAGCGAGGGCAGCCGAAGATGTGGTCAGGATGGTTCTCATGTGAGGAGCCTGGGCCAGCTTCCAGGCAGTGTCTTAAAACAGCCTGGACCAAGATCTGTCGTGAACGCTGGAGGGGGCGAGTGTGCTCAAGGAACTGGGCTGGCTTTCTGGCCAGTTGGTTCAGAAACGCTGGCCCAACTTTTCGCGGGGTAGGTTTCTTAATCAGATGCTCGACTGTAACACCTTCGCCCTGGACGACCTTTGGCAGGATGTCTCGCGAAATGAATCCAAAACGCCGCTGTCACAGTCATGTGGCGGAATTTCCGAAAATCTCAAGGCAGGTCGTCCCTGGGGCTTCCAGGGACGGGGGTTCGACAAGATGGCGCTCCACCGTCTCAGACTTTCACACGCGCCCTCATGGAGGCGTGGATAGGACGTTAGATGAAGCGCGAGCGCACCTAGCTTGCACCCCCTTGGGAAATCCAAACGGTACGGATGCCGCTAAACCCCGGACCTCTCCTGGGTGCGTTCTGACCAAAAATCCGACGGAATCCAACGATGGCGACGAGGGGCTCCCAGGATGCCCACAACGAGGGACGGGCAGAGGGTAGCGGTATGGGTACCTTCCCAGACATGCGACGTCCTGATTTGTTCAATACGCTATCCCTGGAAGTCCCGACCCTTTCCCCGGGACCGGGTTTTCATCCCGAGTCTTTTTTGCTTGTCCTGGGGCCAGGCTAGGGCCTCCAGAGGCCGAACACGGCGAAAAACCTCCCATCCAGCTTTTTTTTATGACGACGCGGGGGCATGTCAGGACTTTCTTTCCTCCGAGGACCCCTGGCCTCTCGGGCCGCGCGGCACCTACTTCCCCGCCCCCGCTGCCGTCCTTGATACGTTTCCTCAAGGGACGCCAGCGAAAGGGACGCCTGAGACCGCGGCGCTGCTTTTGAGACTTTGGAGAGTGCGAGTGCAAGCGTCATGCGGCGACCGTGTGGGCGAAGCCGAACGGACGTACACTTGAGAAATCGGCATCGTCCATCTCAAAAGTCCCTTGCCCAGGGGTCCCCTTTGGAACCAACTGAGAGTCCTGCACTCCAGGAGCGCCTCCTGCACGCCCTGGCGGGGGGGGGGCGGGGCGGGGCGGGGCGGGGACCAGCGGCGGGCAGGCGTGACATGCAACACGGGCGCGCTCGCTCGGCCGGACCAGCGCAGGGGAGCGGCAGAGCGCCACCATCTGCGGCAGCTCGACCCCCCCCCCCCCCTGGACGCGAGTGGCCACGAGTTGGGGGCGGCAATCGATGGGGGGCGAGAAAATATCAAGGGGGGGGGAGAGGGGAGGAAGGTAGACTACTTCTCGGGCCCGAGAGGCCCCCTCTGGGGCCCTCGAGCGGGCACGCGACGCCCAAGCTGGGAGCCTCAACAGGCGGCCTCCGCCGGCCTCCGCTGGCGGAGGCGACCTGGCTTCGCTCCCGCCGCCCTCCGCTGCGAGCGAGGTGTCCACGGCTTCGTTCCTAGGAGCCGAGGCCCCTTCTGAAACGCCGATCGAGGAAGAGGTGGAGGAGGAGGAGGAGGAGGACGAGGAGGAAGAGGCTTCCGCTGAGAAAGAGATGCCAACACTCTCGATCCTCGGAAGCGAGGCTCCTTCTGGAACGCCGCACGAGGAGGATGAGCGAGCGAGCGACCACCAGTGCGGCCAGCCGTCCGGGCCTGTCTAAGAACAGGTGGATGAGGCCGTGGCCTCAGGAATCATTTGTGTATATATATATATATAATTACCCCAGTGCGACCCTACCTAGAAGTTGGAGCCCCCAGGAAAGCAGCATTAGTTGCTATGATATGCTATGCCATGCTATGCTGCGTTATGCCATGCTATGCTATGATATGCTATGCTAAGCTATGCTATGTCGTGCTGCGCTGTGCTATGCTACGCTAAGCTATGCTATGCTATGCTAAGTTGCGTTATGCTATGCTATGATATGCTATGATATGCTATGCGATGCTATGCTGCGCTGTGCTATGCTGTGCTGTGCTGTGCTGCACTATGCTATGCTATGCTGTGCTATGCTGGGCTTTGCTATGCTATGCTGTGCTGCGCTGTGCTGTGCTACGCTATGATATGCTATGCTGTGCTCTGCTATGCTAAAGCTCGGCGAAGCTAAGATGAAGGTAAGCTAAGCTAAGATAAACCTAAGCTAAGATTAAGCTAAGATTAAGCTAAGCTAAGCTAAGATGAAATAAGCTCAGCTAAGATGAGGTAAGCAACGCTATGCTAAGGGAACGTCACTGGGGGAACCGCGAGGCGGATCCTGGGGGAACCGCCCGGGGCGGGTTCCACTCCCCGGCCCTCTAAGCCCACACAGTAAGAACCCTTCTAGGCATAGCCTAGGTAGGGAATATCTATGCTTCTATATACTGTGCTACGCGAAACCCATATAAAACAGCTTCGAGAGCTAAGAGGGAGAAGGAGGAGGAGGAGGAGGAGGAGGAAAGCGAGAAGGCGGAGGATGAGGAGGACGAGGTGGATGAGGAGCACGAAGAGCAGCGGCGTGCCGCCCGAGCAGCAGCAGGACAAGGGGGGGCAACAGGCACCGTGCGGCGTCGAGAGGGGCTGAGGGGGGGGGGGGGGGGGGGGGGGGCGATCCTGTGACTGGGGAGGAAAACGCAATAAGACTAGGCCAGGACGAGGATAAACTCGGGTGAGGATAAATCGAACATTTCTGATATTCGGCGGCTCTGGAGGATGTTTCGGGCGCCGCGGCTTTCTCAGAGCGTTCCAGAACGCTGTGAGAGCGTTCCGGACGGCACTGAACGGATTCATCCTCGCCCATCCCCCGCTCGAGAAAAGCACACTCGGCTGGGAACGACTGGAGGTTCTCGCGCAGCGACGGGGGGGTTGGCAGGGCCACAGAGCTAGCAGCCTGGCAGGGTCCCTCCAGCGGCCAGGCAGGGTCCCCCATCGCCTGCATGCGCCGTCGGCCGACTGTGATGGGAGGAGCGGCGCGGCTTGAAACACGCGAGCGTCTGGCAAACAGGCCGAATGAGGGATCCCAGCAGGGAACCTGTACACAACTGAGCTGAGAACAGTGCTACCGCCTGGAACCAAGCCCCCAAACCCGACATGGAAGGCACATCCATAATTGTGGCGGTGCTTGACCTTCTAGGGACCACGGGTCGATCCCGTGGCAGCTCCTCGATCTGGCGATAACCGCACTGTGTTACCACACAAGGTTCCATGACATTTCCCCAGTTGGCGACAATGAGTTATGCTGTGCTCATGCGCGGCATCTAGTACTTCTGTATGTTTTTTGTTTGTTTTCTTTCTCTCTCTCTCTGAGATATGTCTCTGTCTGTTGTTATACCTCTCTCTCTCTCTGCATATATCGCATTACGTTAAAATACACGCTGGGTGTATCGTTATACCGTCCTCTCTCTCTGTATATATTTCCATATGTCTCTCTCCCTCTCCCTCTCCCTGCCATCATTATCAAAGCCTCTCTCTCTATTGACCTCACCTCTCGCTCTCGCTCTCGCTCTCTTTCTCTCTCTCGCGCGCTCTGTGTAAACTGTTTTGCTGTATGTATCTGGTCGATGTGCACATAGATCGGAGGTTGGGGGGAGAGATCGAAGTGGAACGGAGAGCCCCCCTACCGGGAAATCGATTTCGGTTTCGTGTTCGTGCGTGCCGTGCGTGCGGGCGAGGCGAAGCTGCGTGGGCGGGCGAGAGGAAAGTCTCCTGTGGCTGAGGCGCGGCCGGACCAAATGATTGTGCCCCGGGCGTCCGGTGGCCCGCGGTGTCCCGCCGGTGTCAGGAAAGTCTCCAGTGGCTGAGGCGCGGCCGGACCAAATGATTGTGCCCCGGACGTCTGGTGGCCCGCGGTGTCCCGCCGGTGTCCCGATGATGATGGTGATGATGATGATGGTGATGATGATGGAGATGATGGTGATGATGATGATGATGATGATGATGACGGTGATGTTGATGATGATGATGTTGACGTTGTGGTTGGTGATGTTGATGTTGATGATGATGTTCATTGTGAGACCGATTGTGAGATCGATTGTGAGATCCATTGTGATATCGATAGTGAGATCGATTGTGAGATTGAATGTGAAATCGATTGGGAGATCGATTGTGAGATCGATTGTGAGATCGATCGTCAGATCGATTGTGAGATCGATCGTAAGATCGATTGTGAGATCCATTGTGATATCGATATTGATATCGATAGTGAGACCGAATGTGAGATCGATTGAGAGATCGATTGTGAGATCGATCGAATGAGATCCCCCGACCTCCTTATCACCCGCAGGGTGGTCATATAGGTATATATGTATATGTGTATACATATATATATATATACTAGAACCACGCGCGCGCTGCGCGCGCGCTTTGGTTCTAGCAAGATGCGGCGACGGTCTGGGGTTCGCAGCATCGGAGAGCAGAAAGACTTCTATCAATCATGATCAATCAGCAAGTCGCACCATCCCTCTATGCCCCCACGGATGCACGCCATGAGCCCCAGTCGACCTTAATCCTGCATTCTCCTCTCAGCAAACCCTCTCAACCCCTTTCCTTTCCACACCCTTTTTGGCGGACCAATGGAATCACATTCCACGCGGCAGAGGAGCTGTTGCGGGCGCGGTGGACGAATTCCACTCGGCATGCAACGCGAAAACGTATGTTCGTTGTCGACGCGGTGGACGTGTTCCACTCGGCGTGCAACCATGAAACATACAGACGGCCGCAGGTCGAAATAGGATTCCGCATGATCCCACTTCAGCTGCCTACATACCCTTTGTTTCATTCCCAGGGGGGGGCCTCGAGAAAACAACTCACACACGTACAGCAGCAGCTCGTGTGTCCACCGGGGGGAGGAGGGGGGGCGGGCCCCAGTGCTTAATCAACCCGGTTGAAGCAACCGCTTTAAGCAGCCAAGATCTGGTCTTTGGGGAGGAGGGAGCGGGGGCCCGCGCCGATCGGCGAAACAAGACATAAGAAACAGCTACGTACCTCTCAAGACGGCTCAATGGGCCCGATTTCGGCACACCCCTCACGCACTCTACGCCTATCCAAGGCCTAGACGACCCAGAGCGTCCAAGGCCCCGCGACGAAAATCTTTACAACGATGGGCTGTCGTGAAGGGTTCTATGGTGTGCCCACCTTCGTCGTGCAACCACCGCGCAAAATTTGCCAACACTGGGCCACCCTGAAGGTTTGAACGGTACGCGCCAAAAAAAATCGACAACGAAATGATCGATCCGACGGTCTTCCCAGTACCGCGGCGACTGTCGGGACTGATCCGAGTATTCGCTTCCTTCGTGGCGGCCCTGAAAAAAAGTACACCCACCTCAAAAAGCCAACGTCTCGCGTGAGATATCCCCGAATGCTGACCGCAAGTGGGCAAATGTCCCACCCCGTGGTCGCTCCCCATTGTGGCGCCCAGCAACGTTTGTTGCGACATCGCGAACACCACGCGGCCCTGAAAAAGACGCGCCTACATCCGTGAAACAAGCGAACCGCTGGAGACATCCCCACAATCTGGGCACGAACCGGTAAGTGTCCTAATTATCCCCTGGCGGCACCCCCTTGTGTTGCCCAAGTGCGAGACCTGTCACATCGCGATAATTCTGATCGTGATATGGAAAAGGAGGGAGGAGGAGGAGGAGGGAGTGAGTAGACGGAGGCGCGACACGGATAACAAAAATTCACGACGCAAAACACGGAAATAAACGCCGCAACATATTCCACGAGACGTGCAACTGCCTGCACAATGATCCGTTATCACCGTCGCACCCTTGATCCGCACGCGTTCGACGGAAACTGGCGGCAATCAAACTGGCCCAATCTGCCAGGGCATCGCTCGTGGGGGGAGGGCCTCCTCGCCTCGGGCTGCTCTCCCGCAGCCGCGCCCCGCCGTCGACGGCGAGCGCGCGCCTTGTGGGTGCCCTGACCGTCCCGGGCGGCCGCCGCAGGCCCGAACGTGCGTTTGATTCGCCCATGTCGTCCAGCCCGCCCATCTGAACCAAGAAAGCCGGTTTCTGCTGAGACATCCTCACGATTCGCTCTTAAACTTAAGCTGGCCACGGCGTGCAGGTGACGCTGGCGGTGTGCTGCCCGCGCCGAGGCGAGAGCGCCGTTTGGACGGACTTTCGGCCATTGTACGGTTCGGCCCGCATAGTACGCTATGTTATCAATGCGAGGCTAAGCTATGCGGTGTGATGCGATGCGATACTATGCTGTGCGATGCGATGCTATGCTATGCTATGCTACGCCATACTGTGCCGTGCGATGATCTGCTAGGATATGCGACGCGATGCGATGCGATGCTATGACATGCTATGCGATGCTATGCTATGCTATGCTACGCGATGCTCGTCTATGCTGTGTTGTGCGATGCTATGCGATGCTAGGCTATGCTCTGCTATGCGATGCAATGCTATGTTGTAGCTCCAGTTGGTTCCCCTTCCTCACCCCCACCACCACACGCACAACCTCTTTATCACCCGAAGGGTGGTCGTACATGTAGGTATACACTGGCAGGATCTCGCGGCCAGAGATACAACCGCCTCGCGCACACTTGCCTGGAGCGGGGAGGGATGGGGAGGAATCTGGGAGGAGCGGGGAGGGGTGCAGAGTGAGGTGTCTTGTGGGCCTCTTGGACTGTCTCAGAGCGCTCTGGGATCCACAGGCGCCTACGGAGGTCGTTTTGGAGGTCTCTGTGGGACGTTTTGGGGCGATCCTGGGAGCTTCTTGGACCGTCTTGGAGGCCCTGTTGGGATGTCTTGCGGCGCTCTTAGGGTTCTCTGAGGCCGTCGTGGACGCTATTAATACAAAGCGCATATGCCCAACATAGACGCTTCCCAAAGGAATTAGGGCGATGTGTGTTCCTTGCGGCCCTCATAAGTGTCCTCTTGAAGCCCTCTTCAAGCGCTTGGGGGGCCTCTCGGGCCGTCTTGAAGCCATCATGGGCGTCTTGACGAACTCTTGGACCGTCTCGGAAGCCTCCTGTACCGTCTGGGGAGCGCCTTCGGGCCCTCCGAAAGCCCCCCGAAGGACCCCGAGGGACACAGTGGGCACCGCGGGGGGAGGGGGGAGTTTGGGAAAAGTGGGCAGCCTCGGGCCCCAGGGGTCTGGTCGCGGGGTCCGCATGGTGATGGGCAACTATGATGAGCGCTTGCGCGCTGCAGTCAGATCCACCTTGAGCCAAAATGGCTACGGATGCTCGTGGGGCGTCTTTGGTGGCTCCTGTGGGGCCTCGTGGAGCCTCCAGGAGGCCTCTAGGGGGCCTCTTGGGCTCTCTTGGGGTCTCTTGGGGCCTCCTGGAGGCCTACTGGGGCGGAAGGCTCGAATTGTCGGTTCGTGTTCCCCCTCTTGAGCCCCTCCTGGGGCCCTCTTGAGGCGATCTTGGGCGCCTCTAGGGCCGCCTTGGGGCACTTTTTGGGCCATCTTGGGGGCTCTCTCTATTGCGCTGTCGTGGCGCCCTCTTTGGGTGCCTCTTGGGCCGTCTTGAGCTGGTTTCTGGGGCCTCATGGGCTGTCTTGAACCGTTGGAAGCACGCGAGAACACGAACAACCTTCAAAAACCATTGAGGAAACCTACTTGCTTCGCCTCCTGAGTGCCTCGTGGGAGCACTTTTGAGGGCATCGTGGCCATCTTGAAGCTCTCTTGGGCTGTCTTCAATTTTGGAACGCTCTTGTGCGGTCTTGGGCTCTCTCGGACCGGTCGTGGGCCATCAAGGCGCCCTCTTGGACGTCTCTCGGCCCCTTTTGACGTTTTTTGGCGCCCCCCGCTGGGCCCGAAACGGTCAGACGAAAAATCAGTGCACTTCGGAGGGCCCGGGACCCCCTACCCATTATACGTATATATACATATATATATATGTATATATACATATATATATATATATATATATATATATATGTATGTATGTATATACATACATACATACATATACAATCTATTACGCATACATAAACCAACACAGCACACATATATATATATATATATGTGCGTGTACATAGATGTGTATGTGTATGTAAAAATGTCCATATATACAGATATTTATATATACATACATACATACATACATACATACATACATACATACTAACATACATACATACATACATACATACATACATACATACATACATGCATGCATACATACATACATGCACATACATACATACATTTCGGAGGGCTCTTGGGCTGTGTATTGGCCGTGTTGGGCCCATCTGGGGCCACGTTCGGACCATCAGGGCCGCCTTGGGGCCTCCCGCTCCCGCTGTGGGGCCCAGCATGGGCCTGTCCTGGGGCTCTATTGGGCCGTCTGAGGCTCGTCCCACGCAATTTTCGGGCTCCCTTGGGTAATCTTGGTGCTCTGTTGGAGGTCTTTTCGGCGGTTTGGGGGCGTCGTCGGCTGTCGTAGAGCGCCGGGAGGTCGAAAACGCGAGACACCGAAAAACATTTCAAAAACCAACGGAAATCAAGGATTTGAGCCTCTTCGGGCTCTCGGGATGCTTCTCGGAGCTCTCTTGAGGCCTCTTGGTGGCCTCTTGGGCTGTGTATTTGCGGTCTCGAACCCATCCTGGACCACGTTAAGGCTATCTGGGCTGTCTTGGAAGGGCTTGTCGAAGTCCCCGAGGGCTTCTGGGAGCTCTCTGGGATAGTCTGGGAGCTCCAGGGCCGCTCCGGGGTGCTCTGGGAGCGGACTGGGGAACCCTGGTCCTCCCATGCCCTGTCGTGGTCGCGGCCCCGGTCGCCCGGGCCTCGTGCACGGGGATATCTACATCTCTCTCTCTCTCTCTCTCTCTCTCTCTCTATATATATATATATATTTATGTATATATACACACATCGACATATACATATACGTATGAAAATACATATACATTTCCATATGCATCTACATCGACATCTACATCTACATATACATCTACATATGCCATACATGCAGATATAGATGTACATATTCATTTATATCTACATCTACATATACATATGCATATACGTATACAAATACATATACATGCCCATATGTAAATACAGATAGAAATGCAGATACATCTACGTATACACATACGCATACCTACACATCTACATAAACATAAGCATGTGCACATACGCATACCTAAACCTATACATTTACATACATATATACATATAAGTATGCATACGCGTGTGCATGCATCTAGATTTGAAAATAAAACCATACATATGCAAATGCATATGCCTATGTACAGATGCACCTACACACAACATTTTGTATATATATACATATTCACGTGCATTGCATGTACATGTACATGTATATATACATATACCTATACACATACATGTACATCAACATGTACATACACATATACTTGTACACATACATGTGCATATACATGTACATATACATATACATATATAAATATATACACAAACATACATATGCATATGCACATGCAAACACATATACATTTACATATACATGTACATACGCATATACATATACAAGTGCATATACGAGAGAGCGTGATCCACCGCCGCTTTACTCTGGAAAATTGCGAACTTTTTCCTCCAGAGCCCAGGGGTGTCCCCACCCCCTCCGAAAATCCCCCCCCCTGCTGTATTGGGGCCCTCTGGAGCGCGTCCTGGGCCGTATTGGGGCGGTCTCGGGAGCTTCTGAGGTCGTCAAGCACGGACCGGCAGCGAAAACAAGCAATATGTTGAAAATATACGTTTTACAAAGAGAATGGGGCTATTTTGGCCCCTTGGGGCTCTCTTTGGGGCCCTATTGGGGGTCGCTTGGGGTGTCTTGGGGGCTTCTGAGGCCACCTTGAAGGCCATGTTGGGCGTCTGGGACCGACCTTCGGGCGCCCCGGGTCTGTTCTGGAGCCTCTTGGGGCCTCCTTGGCGCCTTCTGGCGGCCTTTTGTGAGGCCCCGGGGCTCCCCTGGGCCCCGGGGCCCACATTTGCGGTCGTCTTGGGCCCTTCGTGGGCCGTCCTGGAGCTCTCTGGGGCTGTATTGGGGCCCTCTGGGGCGCGTCCTCGGCCGGAAGATGCACATGGGGCATTGCGCGCCCGTTCGAGATGTGTTTTCTTGCACCGCTGGCGCCCCGCACTTCGGAGCGCTACATCGCGAGGGCGTAGATGCAAGCGCCGTCGAAGACTGCGCTGGAGCGGCTAGAGAAGGGCTGGCGGCTGGGCTGGCTCCGCCACAGTGAGCGCACAGATCTGGAGTTCCGGGCGCTCCTCGGCGCGAGAAGCACACTGTGCACGGTCGACGTCCGGCTTGGCATGGAACGCAAGTGCTGTGGGCTGCATCGCTCCGTTCCTCCTGGCAGCCAGGCGATGCGCAGGCGAATTGCCGACCAGGGTTGTAGGGGCAAGAATGGATGTTGTGATGGTTAACGCATTGCGGAAGCCGGCCTGATGCATTTTTGACCTTTTGCCGGACGTGGGAAGGACACCCCAGCACCGCGAAGCGACAGGGCAGGGAGCCTTCAGAGCACGGAAAGCACGGGCCAGATGATTTGTCGGTTGCCAGAAGGCGGCAGCCGACGCGGGCGTTCCTACACAAGTTCCACTCACGCGTGGTATTGCGGCATGGGTCGGAATAGTGCGTTGCGCAGAAAGTAGGCGTGACATGTGTTTTTGGCCGTCGGAAGGGTGGAGCTACAGGAGCCTCGCACTGGGGGTGGGCACACCGTGCATCTGCCGAAAGGCACCGCTTGCAAAATCTTTGACGTTCTCGTTTGTTGGTGCCTTCGACTGGGATATGAGCTTGGAGTCCACTGCAAATTGGATACTTATGACACGTGTGTCGCGGCCTCTCAGTAACAGCTGGAGCCATGACCACGAATGCGGAGGTGCAGGGAGCGGCGGCTCGACCCGCGATATGGATGGCAGCCTGCAATGCCGTTAAAGCAAGCAGGAGAATACTGACTGCTACTGCGGAGGCAGCAGCATCATGTCTTCAGCCGATATGGGGTACGGGGTCGGTGGAGCAGGACGCGGAAGTGCAACTCGGAGACCTTGTTGGAAGCTCCGGGAACAGCCTCGGCGCTGACCTGGGCCCCGTCATGGCTCCATGGATGGGCCAATGGTTGTGCACGGAAACGGAAAGAGCGCTGAAGGAACTTGCCCGAGACGGCTCATGGCACCCTTCGCTCTTGGGAGCGTAAATGTTAAGGGCTGGTTACGTCACTGCTCCCCGTCCTCCTCTCCTCCTCGTCCTCCTCCTCCTCCATCATCATCAGCCTCCTCCATGTCCTCCCCGCTCTCTTCAATCTGCCGCTCCTTCTCTTCCTACACCTCGTTCTCGTCCTTCCTCACCTCGAGTCACTCCCCAGTCCTCCTCATCCTTCGCTCCCCTTCCATCCTTGTCATCAGCATCCCTCGCCACCATTACTTACGCCTCCTCATCATCATAATGTATGGTGTGGCTCTCGCGTGGCCATCATTGGGCTGTCTTGGGGCCTCGCATGACCCTCTCGGGGTCAGTTTTTGGAGGCATACTGGAAGTCTCTGGGGCGTATTGGGAGGAGTTGTTGGGCCTCTTGGGAGCCTCCGGGGAGCCTTTTGGGGGGCGCCTGGGTGGCCTCGGGGGGCTTCTTGCGGCCTCGTGGGGCCCTCTTGGGGTCCGCTGGGCTCGCTTAGGCAATCTTGAAGCCATGTCGGGGCCCTCCTGGGGCCGTCTTGGGCGACTCCTGCGCCGTCCTGGGGCGCTCTTGGACCGTCTTGGGACGCCTTTGGGGGCGTCTTGGGCCGTCTTGGGCCCGGCTTAAGGGTCTCTTGGGCCGTCCTGGGGCTCTCTTGGGGGCCTCTTGGGCCGTCTTGGAGCGTCGGAAAGCAAAAAAAGCAAGAACGCGAAAAACATCGAAAGAACCAATGACAAATCAGCGTTTGTGGCCTCTTGGGGTTCTCTTGGGAGGCCTCTTGGAGGCCGCTTGGGGCGTGTTGGTGGCCTGTGGGCTCGTCTGGAGGCCATGCTGGCGCGTGTTGGAGGCTCGCTGGCCTTTTAGGCAGTCGTCAGGCCATGTCGGGGCCCTCCTGGGGCTGTCTTGAGCGGCTCCTTGGTTGTCTTGGGGCTCACTTGGGCCATCTTGGGACGCTTTTGGGGGCCTCTTGGGCTGTCTTGGGGCCGGCTCAGGGGCCTCTGGGGCCGTCCTGGGGCTGTCTTGGGTGCCTCTTGGGCCGTCTGGCAGCGTCGGAAAACAGAAAAAACGAGAAGGCAAAACAAATAGAAAAAAACAATGAAACATCAACGTTTGTGGCCTCTTGGGGCTCCTTGGGAGGCCTCTTGGAGGCCGCTTGGGGCGTGTTGGTGGCTTCTGGCCTCGTTTGGAGGCCATGCTGGCGCGTGTTGGAGGTCCGCTGGGCTCGCTTAGGCAGTCTTCAGGCCATGGCGGGGCCCTCCTGGAGCTGTCTTGGGCGGCTCCTGGGCCGTCCTGGGGGCTTCTTGGGCCGTCTCGGGACGCCTTTGGGGGCTTCTTGGACCGTCTTGGGGCCGGCTTAGGGGCCTCTTGGGCCGTCCTGGGGCTCTCTTGGGGGCCTCTTGGGCCGTCTTGGAGCGTCGGAAAGCAGGAAAAGCGAGAAAACAAAAAACATTGAAAAAAACAATGAAAACAAACAACGTGTTGTGCCTCTTGGGGCTCTCTTGGGAGGCGTCTTGGAGGCCGCTTGGGACGTGTTGGTGGCCGCTGGGCTCGTCTGGAAGCCATGCTGGCGCGTGTTGGAGCGCTCGCGGGCTGTCTTGGCTGGGCTGGAGCCCGCCCTGGCGGTCTCTGGAGCCGAACGGGAACCCTTTCGAGCGGCTCCGGGGGCCCTGCACCCCCATGCGCCCCCGAGGTCCTTGGGCTCGGCCGGGGGACCTCGTCCCCCGGGATATATATATTATCATACGCACCTCTCCGAAGGAGGAGAGCTTAGAGGCGATTAATGCGTACGCGCCGCGTCGTTCGCGATGTTTCTGGCAGTTCCGCTAGGGACATCCTCGAAATTCTGAAAATCGGTGGCACCCCTCACACAGATCGTGACGTCAGGGTCCAACAACACATGGGAATTTCAACGTTTTAACATCAAACCTTCAAAAACACATTGTAATTTCAATGATTTTGACCCCGATTCTCAGAGAATGGCGGTTTCGCCTGAGACATCCTTCGAAAATCGAGCCCCGACGTACCTTCTGGTACCCCAGACCCCGCCTCGGAGCCTCCTGGGGGCCTCCTGGAACCTCCTGGGGCCTCCTGGTGCTTTCTGTACCTTCTGGTACCCCAGACCCCGCCTCGGAGCCTCCTGGGGGTCTCTTGGAACCTCCTGGGGCCTCCTGGGGCCTCCTGCAGCCTCCTGGAGCCTCTTGGGGCCTCCTGGAGCCTCCTGGGGTCTCCTGGGGCCTCCTGAGGCCGCCTGGGGCCTCCTGGGGCCTCCTGGGGCCTCAGGACTATATGCGCACACACAGAGACACAAATCACACCTAACACATCACACGCTAGACAAACATAACACACACAACACCTACAACGCACAGAAAACACGCATAACACAGAGCAAACATCACACACACACACACAACACTCCCAATCCTGGGGCCTCCTGGAGCCTCTTCCGGTATCCAAGTCGGGTCTCCTGAGGCTTCCTGGGGGGCCCTGGTACACACAAATCGCAAGATGTGGCAACCCCACTTGCGCTCGAGTGCGACCTCGCTATTGCATCTCACTCCCAGCAGCTATCCTCCTCCTCTTCTCCTCCTTCTCTTTCCCTCCACAAATTGTCTGGTGAAACAAATCAAATCGGCTGGTGGGAATCGTGCTTACACTTCTCTGGTTAATCGCTTCGCTCACTCCGCCAGCCCATATTGCATCACTGGTGCTACATGTTCGTGTGATTGTGGCGAGCCAGAAGGATGAGGAGGAGCAGGAGGAGGCACGCCCTGGCGGCGACGCCCCAGCTTCCCCTTCTCCATCTCCGATCCCGCCGTCATGGTGTCTTCCTGCTTCAAACGCCCTTTTCAATTTTTTTGTATGAGCCTGGGCACACACGTGCCACTTGTATTCCGATTCTTTGTTTATTATTACCCGGACCCCCACCCACACACACACACAGGGACGCCCCAGACGCCCTTTCAGACGTCTCGGCGGCCCCCTGGACGCCCTTGGAAAAGGTCCGCTGGCCCTTCAGGGCCTCCTAGGGCGCCTTGCTGAGCCTCGCAAGCAGACTCACGGCGATCAGAAGTGTAATCGGAAACGCGCACGAGAGACCCAAGGCAGCACAAGAGCGCTCCAAGAAGAACCTCGATGGTCTGAAGACGGTCGAAGAGGTCCCCAAGACGTTCCAAGAGGGCGTGAAGAGAGCCCCGAAGAAGCAAACATCGCCCCATTACCTGAGGAAGATGCATATGTTTAGCATATCCGTCCGCTTGTGGGGTCTTCGCAGCGTCCAAGACGGCCCGATGGGCCCCCGATATCGCCCCAAGAAAGCCCAAGAGGCCCCCCAAAAGGTTTGAAGACGGACCACGAGAGCCCCAAGACTGCCCCAGAGAGCCCCGAGACTGGCCACAAGGAACCCAAGATGCCCCCAGAGGGTTCCTAAGAGAGACCCACGAAAGTCATGGGACCCCCCCAAGAAGGCCATTGGAGGCCCCCAAGAAAGCCCTAAATGGCTTCAGAAGACCTCTGGATGGCCCCAGCTCCCCAAGACGGCCCAAGAAGGCCCCAGGACGGCCCAAAAAAGCCCCCCAAAAAGCCCAGACGTCGTTTTCCTACGAAGTACATCGAACTGGCCCGAAGATCTTGGTTCCACGCTTGAGGCTCGAGGTTAAAATCCTCGATCGAAAGGGACAGGTCTCCCCCCCTCCTCCCCCCTTCCGCCTCTCCAGCCCCCCCTTCATCCCTGCTCCCTTCCCCGTTCCTGTTCATGGACAAGTGCCATCGTAACAGATTGATGCTCGTCGTTTGCCAGCACCTTCGCGCGTGAAAAAAACCTCATTCCTTCCGCACTCCTACGCACAAGCTTGCAAGCGCATCGGGCGAACGCGGTGTCAGCAGGCACCAGGGATATCAGAAAAATGACCAGGTCGCCCGTCCAGGCCTCCAGGTCCCTCCTGTTGAAGCTAGCGATGATCGATTGTTTTGCCGGTGAAGCGTGCGGAACAAGCCGCGTGGCGCGAAGCGCCAATGCAGTCTGGTTTCACAGACTATGAAGCGAGGCGCAATGTATATACACAGATATGTATATCTTTCTATGTTTCACTGTCTCCTTGTCTCTTTCTCTCTCTCTCTCTCTATCTCTCCCTCTCTGTTACACTCCTCCTATCTTGCCTGTCTGTCTGCCTGCCTGCATCACTCCATGCGTCCGTGCATCAGCTACTTCGGGATCATAATGTATCGGTATGGCCTCACCCATTTCAGCACTATCATCAACAAACCTCCTGCTCTTGCTTATCCTCCTGATCCAGCTCCACCCCATAGATTGGGCATCTCCAGCAGAATCGGTCCCTGGAAATCCTGCGGACCCAGCACGGGGCCACACAACCGGAGGCCCACAAGAACGCTGAGAGCACACCGGGCTGGGACCCGAAAACGTCGGAGGCCATCCGCCAGATGCGCGTGCGGCAGGCTGACGGTTCCCCCTTCTGCTGGCCGGCAGCGGGCCGAGCGCCAGAAAGACATGCGCAGCGTGTATCCACCTCTCGCACAGGACAGCCCCTCGACACGTGCGCGCGGCAGTGACAGATCTCGATGTCGGCGGCGTGCGGAGAGACGAGGGCGGGGAAGAGGCTCTGGGGCCCCAGATCTGGCCGAAGCCAGATCGCTCCTGCGAAACGTGAGCTCCAGCATCCTCAGGCGATGGAGCTCCGCTGACATGTGTGCGCCAGCGCCCATACGCCTTCAATTTCCTGGTGTGCGAGGCTGGGGTTCAGCCGCCTGGGGAACCGATCTCCAAGGACCCCAGGTGGCGGTGGATGTGTATAAAATTGGGGCCCGGGGGGCGGATACATACATCCCGCAATTGCAAATAAGATGGGGAGAGCGCAAGGTGGGTCGCGGGGTGGGTTTCGGGTGGGTCGGGGGGGACGTCGACAACAGCCAACGCAACGCAACGCAAGAACACTAATCTGCACAGCGAAATCATACTTCAGCCACGCACCCAGGGATGGCGTAAGACCGTTCGGCCCCCTCACTCGGATAACCAAATCCAACTCCTCCTGGGGTCCTCGGAGATCAGTTGCCCTGGTGGTGAATCTGTGCCGAATTCCAGAAGCCCTGGATCCAATGCTGACGTGTCCCTTTTACTTCCAACACCTTCCGCCGACCTTCCGCTGGCATCTGCCCGCCGATCCGCCGCTGCTTTAGACGGCTACAAGCAAAAACAACACTGGGCAAAAATGTCCTTTGATGCGCGCTTCCACGGGGCAGCATAGGAACGACATCCAAGCAATCCAAGCGCACCAGCCAGTGCTGGCGGGACCCATGTGGGCCCGCACTAACAGTCACTCTGGCGAAAGGTCACTCTTACGCGTAGCCGATTTACTTCCGCCGTTTCCTCCGAGGGCCAGGAAGCGACGAAGGCGATGCCCCTTCCGGAACGCCACGTTCGGGCCCCAACGCGAGGCGCGGACGGGTCGCTGGGCAGCGCCGCTCCCGTAGCAGCTCCGAGGGCGGAGGTGCTCTGGGCGGGACGGCCGAGGGCCTCTACGCTGCGCCCCTGCACGGCGGCCTGCAGCTCCTCGCAGGGCGGTCGCGGGGCGGGATGCGGCGCACAGCCAACGCCGCCTAGCTCCTCCGTCCTCTTTCCCCTGGGCGCCGTCGAGTCTTAAGCTGCTGGCATCGGAAATAACACCTGCGGCTTCGTGTCCAATGTGGTATGCTTCTACTCATGCTGCCATTTCTGCTGATGATGTTTGATGCGGCTGGTTCCGTGACCAGTTCGGGTCCTCCTCCTCCTCCTGGAAGATACTGTTTCCGCCCGGTGTGCTGGGTGGGTCCGCAGAGGCTTCGACTGGTGCCTGCCCGTGGGAGCCTCGTTAGCGCCCGGTGGGGAACTGCAGAACTTGCGCCACAAAGATCGCACCGTATAGATTGCGCCACATCGACTCTGTTTTTCGGAAGAGGAGTAGACTCTACCACCCTGACGCTCCCGGGCAGAAGGGTCCAATCTGGAACCTTGCAGCCTACATATAATTCCACCTTATCGTTAAAAACTGTCGAAGGGAATTCGTACCATCCCAGCCTGGCCAATATTGGCAGCCCCACACGTCCCTGTCAAACGATAGCCTGCAAGCACGCTCGTTTATCTCACAATAGCACGTTTCAAGAACACCTGGCAAACAACTACCACAACGTCCACAAGCTCGCACATGTCGAAGCCCTACCAAACACATTGTTCACCAAAAGACCTTTAGATTTTCTGCCCGCGCGCACTTGCGGAACACATGGTTAAACCATGTGAGTTTAGCTATCTCGTCCAGAATTTGAGTTTTCATCTCATCGCGCGGCGCATTCGCGTTGATCTAGAATGCGCCCAGTGTGCGAACCCGTATCAAGTAAAACCATGCGGGTCACACGTACGCGACGCCACGCGCGCGTGTCGAATTCCTTCCAAGCCCATTGGCGTTCGAATCATTTCACAGCATAGAGCTCTCCAGAAACATATGAACACACCCCAACTGTTGTTAAACAGGTCTGAAGGTGTTCTTGAACTGCTGCGCGCGAACGTCCTCATCACCCTCATCAGCGCCATCGCATCACCGCCGTTATCGTCGTCGCTAATCGCAGCCATTGCCGAAGTCATCAACGCCGGCGCATGGACATCACAATTGTGTCATCATCGTCACCAACATCTGCGCAATCACTGGCATTGCCGTCGTCATCGTCATCATCGCCACCACCATGGCTACTATCATCATGGTTGCCACCGTCAGAGTCGTCATCATGAAGTCGCGCCCGCCCAAGTCACCGACCCGCACTGAAGTGTCCGCGCGTTAACGCGACCTTGAGAAGCGCTAGTTCCAATCGGTAAGCTCCATTGCGGCCGCCTCAGTTGTGCTGAACTAGCTGGTCGCCTTGCGTACGAGCGTGCGCGCGCCAGCGCGGCCGCAGAGATGCGCCAGCAAATGCCAATTACTATCCGGAACTGTGGCCGAATGGGTGTTTCCAATTAAGTTGTGGGTGGGCACCGCATAACGTAAACCACATACAGGCTACGCCACATAGCTTGTAGCGCATAGCGTGCACCGCATAGCGTACACCACAGAAATTCAATCACGCAGCTTGTACCGCACAAGTTGCACCACCTAGCTTGCGCCTCATGGCTTGCATCCCAAAGCTTGCGCCGCATGTATTGCACCACGTAGCCTGCGCCCCATAAGTTGATTGCACGTCATACCTCGCACATGCAAAGTGCAATGAACCACAGGTTGGGGTCATGCTAGCAAACATTTGCGTCAGCGTTGGGGTTCTCCTTGGGCCTCCACAGACCCCTCGAAAACCTGCAGGGAGGGGCCCCACGCAGAGGCCCGCGTCCACATATCGGGTCGTACTTGCGGCCTGCTCGAGACAGTGGTGCACCACAGAACTAGTTGCACTCTGGAACCTGTGGCGATAGCAGCGTCCTAGCAAAGACTGCGGCGGGGGGGGTCTGGAGGCCCGCCTGGGGCCCCCAGGGCCCACAAAGACTAATCGAGGCGCGAAATCCACGCTGAAGACGTGGAAGAAACATCGGGATCCCCACGCGCTGACAGAACTATCAGGACGTCGGGGATCGTGTTACCATAACCCTTGACATGATTGGGTAAGCTTGTGGGCAGATCAGAATATGGCCCTGCCCCCCTCCCTCCCACGTCCAAGACGTCAGAAAACACCTAACAGCCACCCTGCAACAGCACAGAAACCACCACCAACTATCAAGCCGCGAGGAGAAACAACAAGCCCATAGCCGATCCTCCCTCTTCTCCTCCATCTTCTGCACCTGCGGCTGCTCCTGATCGGCCCCAGGCGAAGGGGAACAGGGGGAAGGGGGAGCCAAGACGCAGGAGGAGGGACCCCTGGACGAGGAGGACGCCCCAGCGAGAGTCCGCCGGACTCGATCCGATCGCCCGGGCCGAGGGGCCGCCCCACCCAAACGGACCGCCTAAATTCGAGCCCGCCTGCCCGCCCGCCCGTTGGGCTCCGTCTGTCCCCGCCAAGAGAAGCCGCCCTCCCAGGTCACGATCGCAAGCGAAGAGGGCGGATACCCGATGCCTGGCGCGGCGCAGACCTGCAGCAGCGTACGCACTTTTCTTACAAGCCGCCCCGTGGCTAAAGAAAGAGGAGGAGAGCAGCAGGGGAGGGCAGAGCAAGAGGAGAAGTGATAGCATCAAGCGGTGCAGCGTGCGGCGCGGCCAGCGGCACAGCCACACCGTCAGCCACACAGGTACGCAGGAGCCGCCGTTCTTGAGATGATTGCTGTCGCTGCTGCTGGTGCGGGAGGCCGCCCAGAAGCCCAAACGGGAGCGGGCAGGCGGGGCTGGAGGATCGGGCTGCATGGCTCCGAACCGAGCCGCATTGCCGACGAACCGGCGATGTGGCGTGATCCCCCGACCCCACCAGATAGGACCCCACCTGAGCGACGAAAAGAAGCCGGCCCTGCGCAAGAACACTCGGCGCCGTGCCGCGGCTTAGCACGCGGGCCGCCAGCGTGGAACACCACGTGCAGAAGAGGGCGCTCACGCGCGACCTCACGCGGGAACTTTAAGCGCGAATGACCGCGCAGTCGACCCGCTTCCTTCCGTCGCTCACCTGGGCGGCCTGGCTGCCCGCGCGGGAGAACTAGGGGAACACGTATCGGCATATACGCAAACTTTGGGAAGCCCGCGCGGATTTCTCTGATCTGCGCTGACCCGCCTCCGTTGCGCGCGGAGCGCGCCAGGAGCGGCGCCAGAGGCGCCGCCAGGGGGCTCCAGCGCCGATTTTAGCAAGCAATCTGCCCGGACCTCCGAAAGTCAATGTTTATTCATGCTTGATGCTGCCCGAAAAGGACAACAGGCGACTCCGACGGGTGTTGTTTGCGAAGGGTGTGGTTTCCAACCGTTCCAACCCGAGCCTGGGGGGGGGACGGGTGAATACGTCGACAGAGATCTCCGCCCGTCCGCGACGAGGGCTCATCAAACCTTTGGCGCAACGTTGTGATCCCCTGTCTGAGCGGGCGATCAACTGCAGAATGGAGACACCCCAGGATTGATTGGTCCGTCGAATTTGCGGAACACATGATTAACATAACGCTAGTCGGTCTACGGGACGTTCCCCGTATTTGTCGCACATTCGCCGGGAAATCAAATTTGGGCAGAATAGATTCTGTAGTCGATCCCCTACTTGACCTATAGGCTCCAACGGCGCCGATCGCAAACCATATCCCGGCGTCAGCACACCCACTGTAGCCGCCAAGAGAAGAACGAGGCTCCAGCGCCGCACACCTCGAGCGCGCGCCCTCGAGCTCGTGCGCGGGTACGCACGCGGCCGCCGCCTCGACCAGCGCCGCGCGCAGGGCCGAGGCATCCTCGGCCCAGGGGGGGGGGGGCAGGCAGGAGGGATGACCCCCCTCCTCCTCCTGCTCCTCCTCCTCCTCCTCCTCCTCCTGCTCCCTGCTCCTCCTGCTCTCCTGCTCCTCCTGCTCCTCCTGCTCCTCCTGCTCCTGCTCCTCCTGCTCCTCCCTGCTCCTCCTGCTCCTCCTCCTCCTCCTCCTCCTCCTCCTCCTCCTCCTCCTCCTCTTCGTCCTCCTCCTCCTCCTCCCTCCTCCTCTCCTCCTCCTCCTCCTCCTCCTCCTCCTCCTCCTCCTCCTCCTCCTCCTCCTCCTCCTCTTACTCCTCCTACACAAACCCCCGACGTCACGATTGTTTCATTACGTCGACCCCCAGAGGTCTCAACCTATTCCCTGGGACTGGTTCTTCATCCCGAATCGGTTTTTTGACAGTCCCGAGGCCTGTTAAGGGCCCCAGGAGCCTGAAGATTCAGGAGGGGAACAAAAAAACACAGACACAGATCATCGCCGGTTCCCCAGAAGATATGGGAAAACCTGGGAAGTGGAGGGGACGACGAAAGTCCAGGAAAACATTGGAAACTATGGATGATCCTGGGATGTGTGTGCATTTGACTGTGTGTCCTTGGGCCCCTTCAGAAGTGTATCGAAAAACCTTCCGCGGTGTTATTGTTCATGGCTCGAGGGGGTCTGGGCCCCGCCCTCCCGAGGCGCCGCGGCGGCCCATGAGGCAGTGCTGTCCGATGGACTTCGGGCACTACGCTTCTGGCGGCGGCGGCCCTCCTCCCTCCTCCCTCCTCCCTCCTCCCCCCTCCTCCTCCGCATCCTCCTCCTCATCCTCCTCCAATTTCCTCCCTCCTCCTTCCTCCCCCTCCTCCTCCTCCACCACCTCCTCATTATCCTCCTCCTCCCTCCTCCTTCTCCTCCCCTCCCTCCTCCTCCTCCTCCTCCTCCTCCTCCTCCTCCTCCTCCTCCTCCTCCTCCTCTTCGTCCTCCTCCTCCTCCTCCTCCTCCTCCTCCTCGCCCTCCTCCTCCTCCCCCTCCTCCTCGCGCCGCGCAGGGATAATCCGAGAGCGCCGCTCCCGCTCGTGCGCGGCGACACGTCCTGTCCCGAGTCGCTGCAGGCGGGCCCACGCGCGGGCGCCCTGCGGTCAGGCGGGAGCACACCAGCCCCACGTCCAGCTGCGCCAGCATGAAGGACGAGGAGGAATCACGACGTACAGGAGAAAGAAGAGGAGGAGGAAGAGGAGGAGGAAAAGGCGAAGGAGGAGGAGGAGGAGCAATGCTGAGGAGGATCGGGATGAGAGGAGACTAAGCAGTGATGCTCACCCCCCTCCTTCTCCTCCTTCATCCTTGTCTTCCTCCACCTCCTCCATCAGCGCCTCCTCATCACCCACACCTGGGCTCCCGCGCGGACGCACTTCGCTGTCTTGGGGTCCCGTGGGCCCGCGCTGGGGTCATCGTAAGACCCTCATGTGGCATCTTGTGAGCATACTGAACCCATCGTGAGTCCTGTCGGGCTCTCGCTGAACTGCCTTCGAGCAAGGCCGTCCACGGCAACGGCCGAAACGAGAACCAACAGAAAACGACAGCGAACCCGACACCGACCGAAACCAACATGCCGCAAGCAACGACACGACAACAACCAACCACCGGGCCGAAACGACCGAGCGCAACCGACCGCAACGCTGCCAGACCGACCGAGCCTCGAACACCCTTGCAGAGCTACGAGAAGGGCGCTCACGCAACATACCACATTAGACTCCCGTCAAGCCACGCCGGAACGCGATGCGGTGCATACTTGTTCGGCCCCGAGGGCCGAACAGATATTCACAATACCTTTCGTGGGTCGGTGATTGACGGCGCCTCGGGAGACGACATGGCGGTACGGTGCCCACTGGTCGTCCGTGGAAGACCCATCTTGGTACACCTCGGCTCACTTGTAGGCCACACGTGGGCCGTCACTGCGGCATCTTGGAGCGTCTCGGGCGTCTCCTGGAGAGGCCGGCGTCGGGAAGGGAAGCCTGGGACCACATCGGGCCCTTCGGGCCCTTGTTGGGTGCACTTCTGGCTCTTTGAAGCCATCTATGAATCATGCTAGAAACAATGCGAGCCAGCGCTGGCCCCAAACAGTGTGTTACTGAAAATAGGTGGAATAATCGATGGTGTACGAACATATATATATATACAATATGTATATATATAGGTATATCTGGATATATATATATATATATATATATGTGAGGTACAATCTAGGTTGTGCAAGCTGTGTTGTGCAATATATATATATATATATATGTATAGATGGTACGTTGAAGGTTGTACAATACATGCTGTGCAATATAGGTTGTGTTATCTATGCTGTGCAACCTAAGTTGTGCCATATATGTGGTCCAAAATATGTTGTGCAAGCGGTATGGAACAATATGTGGCGTATCATATAAATGGTGCAATATACGTGGTGCAATCTGCGTTGTGCGATATATGTGGTGCAATTGACTTTAACAAACGAGTTGGCACATCCCATGCTATTGCAAACATCACACCCGCCCACCCGCAACTTGGTTTGCAAAACCAATGCGGTGGCGATTGCGATGCCTACTTGGCGTTGGCTGGTCCATCTCTGCGGCCGCGCCAACCCAAGCACGCGCGCGCAGCGGCCAGCTAGTTTGGCGCGACCGACGCGGCGGCGGTGGCGCTGACCGCTGGACACATCCCAGCGGGCACTTCACTGCGAGTCGGCGATTTGAGCGGGCGCGGTATCATGGCAACGTCGACAACGGCAGGCACGATGATGACAGTAACGATGCTGGTGACGATGTTGACAACAGAGACGGCGTGGCCAGTGCGGGCGCCGATGCTGATCACGCCGGCGACGATAACGACGTCCTCGCGCCGGTGATGAAGGTTTTGGAAAGACTTCGACATGCGCGCGCAGCCGACGCGCGAGAGGGGTCCGCATGGGGTTATTTGACACGGATCGTGCCCTCACAGCACGCGCGCAAGGGCGTGCGATTGATGTCGGCATGCGGCGCCAGAGGTCCGCTTGGCAGAACTCCATGAAGCTATTGAACAAAGACCTATGGTTTCCAAAACATCGCATGAGCGCGACCGAAAGCTTGTTTGGAAACTGATTTTGCGAAACCATGTGTTTTATGTTTTTTGGACTCTCGGTTTTGACATCGTCCCGAAACCGAAGGTTTTCGATGGATTTCGGCACGCGCGCGCGCGACGACGCGCGCGTGCGCACTTCCTCTCTCTTTTTTTTTGCAGAAGGATTATCGCGACGGCACGCGCGCAAGGGCGTTCAAACGATTTCGACATGCGCGCGCGAAGCCCGTTTGGAAGCACTTTCTGAACATTGTGCAAAAACTATGGTTTTCTTACAATTTTGCAAGAGCGCAGCTCAAACATATTTTGAAAATCCGTGTTGCGAAACCGTGTGTTGTATATGTTTCTTGGACACACGGCATTGAAATCCTTACGATATCGACGGTATTTACAACATTTCGCCATGCGCGCGCGCGACTACGCGCGCGTGTGCACTTCGCCTGATTGTTTGCAAGGGGCCCTTGGCAATGGAGGATTTTTGATAAACGAGTGCGCGCGCATTGTATTTTTTGCAGAGGACGGCGGGGGGGGGATACCGGCCCCCCTGGGATGGTGCCAATTCAGATTTAGGACGGACGATGGGGCAGAATCGCATGTAAATTTCAATACGAAAAAGGGGGGACAATCCCAGGGGGGGTAGAGTCATGTCTGTGTCCAGAACGGAGAATATATGTGGTACAATCTATGTGGTGCATCGTATGTGGTGCAGTCGACACGGTTCAATCCATGTGGTGCAATGTGTTGCGCAACGGGGCAGCGGCGACGGGCCGGGACGGCGACGGCGACAACATAGCCGCCAGAACGCCAGCAAGGCCCAGACGACGGGCCGCGACGAGGCGGCGACGGGGCGGCGACGGCGCCGGTACGCAGGCGCAGACGGCGGGCGGCGACGAGGCGGCGACGAGGCGGCGACGGCGACAACATAGCCGCCAGACCGCCAGACAGGCCTCGACGACGGGCGGCGACGATGCGGCGACGGCGGCGACGGTAGCGACGTAGCAGCGGGACCATCACGCAGGCCCAGACGACTGGCGGCGACGAGGCGGCGACGGGGCGGCGAGGTAGGCGACGTTGGCGACATAGCCGCAGATTAACACGCAGGCCCCGTTCCTCAGAAAACAAAGAAGAACTCCCAAGGGCAAGCACTGTTTGGGGAAAAAGAGAAAACAGAAACCATGATGGGTCCATACTACAAGCTACTATGGAGCTCAACTTCAGAATTCCGTGTCATCTGATATATGTTGGCAGTCTTGGGGTGCTACTGGTTTCTTTTTGGGCGTCGTGAGGCCGTCTCCGCTAGGAGCCCCCTCGAAAGAACTCCAGGAGGCCTCCGAAAAACACTCCGCGAGACCCGCATCTGCCTTTAAAAGGTCTCTGGTCCGCGACCCTGGGCCGACAGCCACTAGACTAGATAGATGTGGCACGGTGATCTGACCCTTCACCAGTCTCGAGGTGCCCTCGAAGCCATTCTGGGGTAGTCGTCGGCCTGCCTTCGTGCGTTTCTCGGCTCCATCGCGGCCTACCTGGGGTCTGCTGATCCCCCTTCAGGGTCGACGGAACGGGCTATGAGGTCTCTCCAATCCAAAGAATACAGAACTCATACTACAGTTCAAACAACTACAGAATTCCGTTGTCTTATGACACAAGTTGGTTGGCAGTCCAGGGGTCCTCTTGGGTACCTCTTGTGGGCGTCGTGTGACCGTCTCTGAGTAGTTACTTGTTGGACTTATTGGAGCCTCCTGGGCCGTCGGCGGCTCTTGTGCCGCCCGAGTTCGATCGGAGACCTCCGAAAGGGGGCCCGAGTAGATGGGTTCAGAAGATCGTGCCACATCGCCAGTGCGGGCGACCCCAGAATCGAATCGATAAGTCGGATCGGCATTCGAAATGGATCGGATCGGCGGAGATCGGCAGACAAGTCGGGAAAAGTCGAATCGGCGAAACTCAGAGGCTCGTATGCCACCAATGAGAAATCGGAGCCCAAATCGGAATCCCAAATCGAATCGGATCGAAATCGGAAACCATCGAAGTCGAATCGAATCGAACCGGAGGAATCGGAACGAGCCCTGCCAGTGCATCGCCAGTGCATTTTCTGTTGCATCGGCGACTTCGGCGATGCATCGGGGCCCCCATCTGGGATGCACGGACAGGCCGCCCACGCGAGTCTGGGGCAGCAGGTGAGGTCGAAGGCCCGCATCTTCATCGGTGACGCAGCGCCGTTGCGGCCAGAGGCGCCCGACGGGGAGAGGACAAGATCTCCACACCACGGACCTCTCCTGGTCTGCGCTCTGACCCGTTCTTCGTGGCAGGCCCGCCTGTGGCGACGAGGGGGGGGTCGCAGCATTGCTGCCTTCCCCTCCTCGCCGTCCTCCCTCGCCGCCCTCTTCGCCGCCCTTCTCGACGACGACGACGACGACGACGACGACGACGACGACGACGACGACGACGACGGCGACGACGACGACGACGACGACGGCCGGCGAGAGGCGCACGCACGCGCGCGGGCAACCGCGGCGCTCCTCTGCGCGCGACAGCCGCGAGCGGGCCTCGTCCTGCCGCCGGCCCACGCCGAGGGCCTCGGCGAGCTCCTCAGGCGGAGGGGGGGCACTGGCGCGAAGAGGCGGAGGTCGACAAGCGCGTTCCACGACTCGCAGAGTGGCTGCTCGCAAATGGCCTGGATCCGCCTCGGGGACTTCACGATCCCTTGCGTCGAGGCAGACACGTTTTTTTTTTTTTGACGTTTGCGAGTGGGCGAGTAGCGGAACGCGCTCGGTGAGGAAGGGCGGCCCGCTGCCGCGGGGACGGGCGCGCGCACGGGCAGGCCTTTGAGCCCTGCCAGCGACGACGAAGACAGCAGCGCCTGCGGTCAGGAGCTTCTGCTTAGCTCGTCGCGGCGGCGGCCCCGGCGGCACTCCGAGGAGGAAAGGGTACCCATGACGCTGCCCTTCCCCCGTTTTCCCCCATTTGGGGCCTCCTGGGCGGCCCTTGTCGCCACCGCTGGATTCGCCTCGAGATTCTGGTCAGAGCGCACCCGGGGAGAGGTCTGCGGAGTAGCGGTATCGGTACCTTTTGGCTTCCTGGCAGGTATGCGCTGCAAGCGGATGGCGTGTCGCTCCGCTGCGCGGGGCGAGAGGCAGGGAGCAGCTCGTGACGTTGACGCCTGGCAATGGCGAAACGTGGAGCGTGGGCCAGACCCGGCGGAGCGACACATTACGCCAAAATTCCTGATCGTAGGCCCCCTCGCGTAGTAGAAGAAATATGACTGCGGCCAGATGATCAAGGGAAGGAGAGATACGGATACCGCTACCCTTCCCTCGTCGCTACGGCGCAATTCGGCTCGAACTCGTCGCCACGGCTGAATTCGCCTCGAACTCCTGGTCAGCACGCGCCCAAAGAGGGGTCCACGGAGTACCGGTCTAGGGTATCGGTATCCTTTGTCCCACCACGTGGGGCCCGCAAAGGCCCGTACTGGGCCTCATGGGCTGGTAAAGCACGACTCAGGATGAGAGCCGATCCTGGGGAATGGGTCGAGGCTGCGGGGGTCCACAGTGCGAAAAAGCACGATATCGGGACAAGTGCAGGTTGATCCTGTTTGAAACATGCAGCGGGATGAACAGTGAGGTCGAAGGCTCTGGTGGTGCTTCTTCAAGATGTTGCTCCCAGACCTCCTGTTTGAGTTGGCTCATCGCATTGAATCAGCAGCGCGCGTGTTTCCTTTTTCTTCTTAGTAATACTATTATTATTATCCTCCTCTTCCTCCTCCTCCTCCTCCTCCTTCTCCCCTCCTCGCCTGTATTCTCCTCGTGTCTATTTTGGCACACACACATATCACACGCCTCGTGGCCCCAAATAAGAAGTCCATATTCGGTTTCACCAAATGCCGGCGAATGGCGGCACCGCGCCCATTCCGGCACACCCCTCATACGTGATCAAGGAGCCCCACCTGTGGTCTCAGTGGGCGCTGGCGCATGGCCGAACGGCCCCCGTTTCAGCAGACCCTTTTCACACGTTTCGTATCCCGTAAGCTACACTGCTGATCCCAATCGGCGCCGACGTACGGCGTCACCGCACCCGTCTCGGTACACACACACACACACACACCTCACTCGCTTCGTGGCCCACAGGGAGTCCCACATAGGGTGTCAGTCGGCGCCAACGGCGGCACAACGCCCATTTTGGCACACCCCTGACTCTTTTCGTGCTCTTGGCCGTGGGCTCTGGAATATGGCGGTGCTGGGACCGACGAGGATCGTAGCCCCGCAACGGGCCCACCCGAATGACTCCATCGGCGCAGACGTCTGACAATACCACGCCCATTTTGGCGCACCCCTCGCACATTCCGTGACCGCACAGGTGGCACCACCTACGGCCCCAGTGGCAGGGTCTGCGTGCCAGCGCCGCCGACTTCGGAACAACCCTCACAAGTGGCCGCATCGGGAGATGCACCTTCCGTCCCCGTGGCAAGGCCCACATGGCGGCGCAGTCCATTTCGGTACATCCCCCACTAAGACCGTGGCCCCAGAAAGAAGCCCACGTACGGCATGAGTGGGATAGTCCGCATGGCGGCGCCGCCCGTTCCGCCGCACCTCTCGCATGCCTCGTGGCCCAATATACATTGAAAAAGTCCCCCTACGGCCCCAATGGGAGGATCCGCGCACCGGCACCACCCAATTCGGGCACCCATCACGAAGACCGTGGCCCAACCATTAATTTGATTGTTGCTCGGCCCGCCGCCAGATACGCAGGCGCGTGGGAGCGTGGGCGGCCCCATTTTGTTGTGACCGAACAAGCAAATCTCTGGGCCCGAGCATGCTCGACGACGACGACGGGGCCCGCGGCGATGTCGATGATTGTGACGATCATGCCGACGAGGAGACGGAAGGCGAGGGTGGCGGTGGCATTTGAAGGAGGCGCTGACGATGTTGGCGATCATGAGTGACGATGTTGATGGCGGTGATGATGATGGCGGCGGAGATGGCGGATGGTGGCAGCAATCGGTAGACGGCGGTCGTCGACGACGGTGGGATGACTCGGGCGAGCGGCCCCCTTGACAATTCTGGGGCGCCGCGCGGGAGCGGCGGGCAGAGTCGCAGGTTCCCGGCCGGCGGGGGGAGGGGGGGCACTCCACCTTCGTTTCATTATCCCGGCGAAGGACCCAACCATATGCAGTTGTGAGTACCACAATTGTGAATATGTTCTTCGGTGGTGCCCACGAACCGCATGAGGGGCGCGTCGAAATGTGGCGTGGTGCACAACACGAAGGAAAACGATTAGTTGAATTACGAGAGACTGCGCGCGGGTGAATCTGAGCGCGAGTGAGTCTAAGTGTGAACGAGTCTGCGCGCGAGTCAATATACTTGCACGAGTGCGATCATGGCTACGCCTCGTGTGAATGTATATGAATGTGAATGGTTCGTGTACGCCTGTCTTTGCACTCGTGACGCTGAACGTGGCCGCCGCAGAAGGCTTCCGCGGGAACCCCGGCGGCAGCGCCCGCGCGTCGCGACGCCCGTGTCGGCGCGCCCCTCACGAGGATCGCGCCCGCTTCCTCCCCTTCTTTTCCCTCCTCTTTGCCCGCGCACTCCAATGTCCAGAGCTGCGGGCGCAGCGCGGAGCGGCGTCTCCGCGACGCGCGCCGGTCACCCCAGAAGGGCCCCGGCGATGCGCGCGGGTCGTCCGCTGCGCGGAGCAAAGAGAGCTAGCTAGCTAGCTAGCTAGCTAGCTAGCTAGCTGGCTGGCTGATAGCGGGCCAGGCTCTGACCGCTGGGCAGAGCGACGACGGGCGAGCGAGGCGCAGGGAAGAACGCAGCGCGGAGTTCCCGCGACGCGCGCCGGTCGCCCCGGGGGGTCCCAGCGACGCGCGCGGGTCGTCCGCGGCGCGAGGCCAAAGAATTAGTTGGGCAGTCGAGAGAAGGCGCGGCTCGGGGGGGCGGGCGCCGCTCCTCAGGTCAGGCCTCGCGGATAAACTCGGCGAAGCCGAGCTCCCTGGCGAGGGCCGTCGCCTCCCTCCTGCGCCGCTTCATGCGCGCCGCAAACTGCTCCACCTGCTTCCGCAAGCCCTCCGGCGGCCCTGCCAGGAAGAACTCGATGCGCGGCGCCCGCATGAGTAGGAGGTCCTCGTGGCGCGTGGCGCGCGAGAGCAGCGCATAGAGCTTCAGCCACCAGTCGTCGTCCTCCTTCTCGCCGTTCCCGACCTCGTGGCGGCTGCAGTCCAGGATCGCGCCTGGGCGACGTCGGCCGAGGGAGCAGCGCGCCGGACAGCCGACGGCCCAGGGCGAGAGCCCTCAAAACCGAGAGATGGTCCGACTCGGTCCGACTGCAGACCGCTCGCGCCCAGTAGGTTCGGCTGTAGACTGCCCAGGGGCGCCGTTCCCTCGCCTTTTCGCCTTCTCGCATGGCGCGCCCCTGGCACGCCGCCGCGGCTATGGCCCTGCCGCGCGAGAACGGGAAGCCCGTCCGGGTGACATCGGAGGTGCGGAAAATGAACGGCTCCGACGTGCGGGGCTCGACGCGCACCAGCGGGCCCGCGAGGTCCCCCGTGGGGCTGTCGTCGTGGCGCTTCAGGTCGTCCACGAAGGGCGCGCTCGCGCACTTCTCCATGCGCACCCAGAACCCCAGCGGCAAGCGCTTCAGATAGATCCTGTTCTCCCCGTCTCTCTCGACTTTCTGGGCGTCGTCCCGATCCCGAGGGCCCACGACGATGTGCACGATTTGCCCCTCGGCATCCTTGACGAGGCCGTTCTTGAGGTCGAGCGCCTCCGAGCCGGATCCGCATGCCCACGTGCACCGGGAGGAGTTCCGCGCATGCCACCGGTGTTCTTCGGGTTGGCACAGTTCATCATCTTGGCGGCGTCCTTGACGTTCGTCGTCGGAGCAGACCTGTCGGCGGCTTGCCCGAGGAAGAGGGGCTTCTTCAGGACGTCCGCGTCCCGCTGGGCACGCCTGTTCATCCACTGCTCCACGGTGTCCCAATAGGACCCAATCCTGTGGCCGTTTTGAAACCTCTCCTCCCGGAGCCGACAAGCATCGGGTTTCAGCTGCATGGCGATCCACGTGGCCCGGACGGCCGGAGGGACCTGCCTCCCCGGTTTGCGCAGGAAGGCCATGAGATCCCTCAGCTTCGGGTCCTTGTTGCGGTTGGACGCCTGGAGCTCGAAGCACAGCGGCGTGTTGCAGAAGAGCTTCATCACGGCCTGGCACTCTGGAGCGAGGTTGATGCCCGCCGCCGCTAGTTCCTGGAAGCGGGAGATGAGGGACACTTTGCCTCCCGTCGACTTCAGCTGCAGGAAGTCCCCCACGTGAGGGGTGTGCCGAAATATGCATGGGGGACGCACGCGGGCGGTGGCACTGGAGCCTTCGGTGGGACTCCCTATGAGGCCACGAAACGTGTCAGGGGTGTGCCGATGGGTGTGGGGGACGCATGCGGGCGGTGGCACTGGGGCCTTCGGTGGAGCTCCCTGTGGGGCCACGAATCGTGTGAGGGGTGTGCCGATGGGTGTGGGGGACGCATGCGGGCGGTGGCATTGGGGCCTTCGGTGGAGCTCCCTATGGGGCCACGAAGCGTGTGACGGGTGTGCCGAGATGGGTATGGGGGACGCATGCGGGCGGTGACATTGGGGCCTTCGGTGGAGCTTCCTGTGAGGCCACGAAATTTGTCAGGGGTGTGCCGAAATGGGCGTGGGGGACTCATGCGGGCAGTGGCACTGGGGCCTTCGGTGGAACTCCACATGGGGCCACTAAATGTGTGAGGGGTGTGCCGAATTGTGTGTGGGGGGGGAGGGGGGGGGGGCATGCGGGCGGTGGCACTGGGGCCTTCGGTGGAGCTCCCTGTGGGGCCACGAATCGTGTGAGGGGTGTGCCGAAATGGGTGTGGGGGACGCATGCGGGCGGTGGCATTAGGGCCTTCGGTGGAGCTCCCTATGGGGCCACGAAGCGTGTGAGGGGTTTGCCGAACTGGGTCTGGAGGACGCATGCGGGCGGTGACATTGGGGCCTTCGGTGGAGGTCCCTGTAAGGCCACGAAATTTGTGAGGGGTGTGCCGAAATGGGCGTGGTGGACTCATGCGGGCAGTGGCACTGGGGCCTTCGGTGGAACTCCACATGGGGCCACTAAACGTGTGAGGGGTGTGCCGAAATGTGTGTGTGGGGGGGGGCGCATGCGGGCGGTGGCACTGGGGCCTTCGGTGGAGCTCCCTATGGGGCCACGAAGCGTGTGAGGGGTGTGCCGAAATGGGTGTGGGGGGGGCGCATGCGGGCGGCGGCACTGGGGCCTTCGGTGGAGCTCCCTATGGGGCCACGAAACGTGTGATGGGTGTGCCGACATGGGTGATGGTGCTGGTGATGATGACGGTCGTGATGATGACGATGATGATGACGATGATGATGATGATGATGACGCTGATGGTGATGATGATAATGACGACGACGACGACGACGACGACGACGACGACGACGATGACGATGATGATGATGATGATGATGATGATAATGATGATGATGATGATGATGATGATGATGATGATGATGATGATGATGACGGGAGGAGAGAGGAAGGGGGAGGAGGAGGAGGAGGAGGAGGAGGGGAGGAGGAGAGGAATTCGGGGCGACGTCTCTTCAAAACGAGGGCCCAACACCACAGGGTGGTTGGGAAAAATCACACCAGCTCTCTAGGGTGTGAATGGTTTAGCAAGTTGTCTCTTCCAACCCCCCTCTTCAGCTTCGGGCGGGGGGTTATCATTGCTCCTTCTTGATACGCACCACCTCCCCCACTCGACTGGCGACAAACCAGGGACACAGCCTAACCCCAACCACCAGCATAACCTGCAAACAGCAATACGCGGCACATATTTCACCGAAAACTTGATCATCAGCGGACGCCCCGCGATCCCTTCGCAGTTGCGTTTGACAGGGATGGTGGGGATGCCCACACATTGCTTCCTGTGCAATGCCAACACCGCCGCAATTCCTTACAGCCAAAAACACAAAGTGCACTTTGCACCAAAATCTGGATCAGTTGCGGGCGCCCAGCGATCACTTCACATTGATGTTTGCAAGGGACGGCAGGGGGCGGCATATTGCGTGGCGCGTGCGCTGCCAAGACCCCCCCAGCACCCATTGCAACAGACAATGCAACATGCACGCTTAACCATCATCAACATCATGCGCGGGCGCCCTGCGATCCCGCGATCACGTTGCAGTTGTTTTTGACAGAGACGGCGGGGGGGCAGGCATATTGCCTGCTGCGCGCAGGCCCTCCACCCCTGTCAAAAGCAAGTGCAACGAGATCGCGGCTGCACACGCACGCACACACAATAAACAACGATGGCGAACCTGTCGTCATTGTGCATGGTTTTTGACTGGGATGGTGGGATGTCGACATATTGCCCAATGTGGCTCACCTGGCATGTGCGGCGCACCTCGCGGGCGTCGCACATCTGGCTGACGTCTGCAGTGTTTCCCGACGGCTGTCGATGGCGGCCCCTGCCTACGTATGCTGAGGTGCGGGTGCTAGTTTTGCTGTGGGAGGGCGGGTGGGAGTGAGCGAGACAGCTTGCGACGCTACTGCTAGGAACTCGACCCAGCCCCTCTTCCTAACCCTTCCCTGGAGCTGGAATGTGGGGTTCGCGACCGACTCGAGCGACTCGAGAGTTCAAGAAGGCATCGGCTAGAACGCAAACGTCATTGAATGTACTTCGGTGTGGGGAGGGGCCTTACATGACCCCCCCGCTTTGATCGAACTCCTCCAAGATGGCCCCAAGATGGCCCATGAAGCTTCTAAGAGTGCCCCAAGAGGGCCCCAAGGGGCGCCCAGGAGGCCCCACAAGGCCCCAAAGATTTCCCCAAGAGGCTCCCAAGAAACCCCCAAGAGGCTCCCAAAGGCTCCCCCGAGGCGCCCAAGACGCTCCAAGAGGCCCTCAGGACCGCCAAGAGGCTCCCAAGACGCCCCCAAGAGGACTTAAATACACTTTCAAGAAACATCTGAAATGACTCCAGCCGGCATCCAATAAGCTTGTGGCCATTCTGCTCGTCCTCCGACTGTTCCTCCTCCTCCTCCTCCTCCTCCTCCTCCTCCTCCTCCTCCTCCTCCTCCTCCCTCATCCCTTTTCCATCTCTCCCTCCCCCTTCCCCACCTCCTCCTCTTCCTCCTCCTCATCCGACGACGACAGCGGCGGCAACGACGACGACGATTCCCCCTTGATCCTCCCCCTCTTCTGCCACGACGGCTTTCCAAGCCCATGATTCCACTGTACGCTCATACACGTCCCTGATCAGGGAAACTCGCCTGGGCATCGTTTATGGATGGACTGTTGGGGGTACTTTTTTATGTTATTTTTAAACAGCCGCAGGCGGAAGCGCCAGCGGCGGCGGGTCACGGTCGGGCTGCGGCCGTGACAAATTAGCCGGGCGCGCGCGGGGGCCGCGGATCAGGCGGCGGTGCAAGCTGCTGCCCAGGGAGTCTGAAGGGAAACAGCCACCCAGGAAGCAGGGAGGACGCTGCCAAAATGGCGCGACGCACATCCCCAGTCGAGGATCGTGTCGGTCGGACGATCACGAGGTAGTGGGGATCAGTCTCCGTGCGTGAGGGGTGTCAGAGAGCCCAGGGCGTCTGTCGGGTATGAGCGAGACCGTAGGCAAAAGAGCAGACGTCGTCCAGCAGGGAGAAGGGTCTCTGACAGCGCCAGCGAACCGTCGCAGCTTCAGAGAACGCATCCACGCGGCAGAAAGGGTACGCCTGAAGTCATTGACAACCGGAGTCAACCTCAGAACAACTGCGGAGGAATGCGTCTGCACGCGAAAGATCAACGACATGATGTGACGCAGTGCAGGGGTACACCTGTCCCCGACCTTGGCGAGAGACACGACGGCCAACCGAAGGTGACAGGGCGTGTACCAGGAAGCAACTAAGTGACATAACAAAGAGCGGCTCTCCATCCACGCTGAGGGGCCAGAAAGAGGAAAAGCGCTCTGAGAAAGCTGCCCTGCCGCATACCCACAGCAGCACAAGCAATCCATAGTCACGAAGAGGCCCAGGGAGTGGCCGCTCAACCAGGTTGAGCGTGGGAGCGACGATGGGCCGACGTCAGTGCGCACAGATCCTCGCGGCGAGCGGTGCACCACTAGCCACTGGGGTAGCACGCCTGGGCCAACCGCTGCAAGACTGTGGTAAGTCATGTACGGGAGCACGCCTGCGACTCAGTCCGAGTACGGCCGCAGCGGACCGGGTGGGCATTCCAGCCGGCGCAGCGGGGCGACCCACGTCACAAGACCGTCTGAACAACGTTAAGACCCACTGACGATGAGTCCATGCCCAGAGTCGCTCCCCGGGAAGGTGGAGAAGCGCGGCTGAAGGCCGTAGTATCTAGGGGAAACCCAGGGAGTAAGAGCGCGGCTCTGGGTGTGACGAGACGAAGCCATCATTGCGTCGGTCGCAGAACCGCGGGCAGGGGCGAGCCTGGCAAGGTGAAACCAGCTACAGCGGGGCCTGGGGCCACTATGACCACACGCAACACGTGGTGTTGCAATGCAGACGGTATTGCTGGTACACACACTTGGGTCCAAAGGCAGGAAGTGCACGTGCCAGGGAGGGCGGCGACATGCCGCCAAACGAGTCTGGTGTCTGAGGAGCAGCTGAAGGCTGCTGTTCTTGAGAGAGAACCCAGGGATTGAAAGCGCGACTCAGGACTGAGACGTGGCGGAGCACTTGCGTCGGTCAGGAAGCCGCGCGGCCGGGGGCGGGGTCCGCCCGGGCCAGAAGTGAGAACAACTACAGCGGGGCCAGGGGCCAACTAGGGTCTGCACGCAGCACTCCCCCGCGCTGCAATGCAGATGGTATTGCCGGTCGACACACTTGGGTCCAAAGGCAGGAAGTGCGTGTACCAGGGAGGGCGGCAGCACGGCTGCCACACGGGCTGAGAGAGCACCGGGAGGCAGCTGAAGGCCGCGCGAAGTGTGAAGCACGGTCGATATACCTGTCCCTCTAGGTGATGGGATGGGTGGGAGGGGAGCTCAGTCGCCCCATCGTTGCCTTTTTTCCCCACGTTCGTCTGGCCTGCCGCCACCACGCTTGCCTCCTGACTGCCAACGGTCGTCGTGCCAGCCAGCGCTCCAGTCACTCTGCCAGGTGTCCCCGGCGTCCCAGGAGCTAGTCGCCCGCTCGCGCCAGCTGCTCTGCTGGTGGTGGTGGTGGTTGCCCTTGCCCGTGCCGTCGGGCCAGGTGTGGCGCAGGTACTCGGCCCGCACTGTTGCCCAATCGATGCGGAAGTTGAACCTCCTGTCAATCAAGTAGGCGTTGTATCCGCAACCCTTCCAATCATCCAAAAACTTGTTGATGGTCGCGTCCGAGTGCAGCCTCGGGTCTGACTTGGGTTCCCTGGACCCAGGGAGCCGAATGCCTTGTGTGTAGGCCGTCCACAGAGCACAGAATACTCCACCCAACTCCGTTTGGTGTCTGGTGATGCGCTTGGCGGGCGGCTCTCCGCGGCGCTCTAAGTCCACGGAGCCCAACCAGGCCTTGTACATGGGGCCTCCATGGGCGTCGGTCAGCTGGTTGAGTGTGTGTCGCTCCGCTGATCGAGAGTAGGCAAGCCTATGGCCAGGTGACTGTGGGTTACGTAGTGGGGGGCGACGACCCTGCGCATCACCCCTGTCTCGGGCAACTTCGTCGCGATCTGGTCCCCTGGTCCCACTGGCGTTTTGGTCGGTGTTGGCTGGGCCACCCCAGGCGGCTATCGGGTCGCGGTCGCAGCTGGGTTCCATGCTGTCCGCCGTTGGGCTCTGCTGAGGCGCCTTGTCGCCGGGGCCATCGTCGTCGACTTCCGTGGCCGAGCCCGTGCAGGATCCAGGAGGAGGAGACACTTGGGGGCCTCCATAGTCGGCTGAATCCGCTTTTTCAGTAGGAGGGATTTCGTCTTCGCCATCCTCGTCTTTGGCAGCGTGGTCAGGCACATTCGGGTTGCCAAGACGCGTGTCGTCGTCTTTCGTGCCCAAGGGGTTGTCTGCACCGGCCGCAGTAGAGGTGTTTGGCCTGTCCTCACTCATTGTCTGCACGTGCGACTCGGCAAGGGAGGCGATGGTTGCCGAGGCCAGGGCGTCGGCGCTGAGGCTGAGTAGGAAACTCGTCAGCGTGCCTATCTCGTGTCTGACGGGGTTGAAGCCACTCGCCGGGGCGAGGGCCAAGGCGTGCTTCTCCCAGGACTCCTTGTGCTTGTCGCCGTTGGTGAGGCGGGAGACGACCCGCGCGGCGGCCAGCCGTTTGCCTTCCCAGGGCTGGTTGAACGGGGAACAATCCTTCGAGATGCATTCGCCGTACGCCGCCCTGAGAAACTCCGTCAACCGTCCGACTGGCCAGGAGGCTTCTTCGTTTTTAGGCTCTGGGATGCTGCCATCGCGATGGCCGCGACAGAACTGCCGCCAAGTGTAGTCCAGCCCAGGGTGGAAGTCCCGGAGGTAGGTCACCAGGAGTCGCTGAACAACCACGTCTCCGCTGCCCGATCCGCTCCTGGGGTCGTCTTGGCTGAGCGTGGGGTTGTTGACGCCCCTGCTGTCCAGGAGCGGCCCCTGCGGGACTGGCAGCTCCGGCAGGAGTTCCATGAGCTGTGCAAGAGTCCTGGGGGCTTGCTCAGCCGCGGGGGCCGCTCCACCCGAGGCGCTAGACCCAGGGGGGTTTGCCGCTCCAGCCTTTGCGAAGCGATCTTGGGCCTTGGCGTCAGCGCCTATCCATGGAAGGGATCTGAAAATGTCCACTGGCACCTCCGCTACTATCCGGCTGTTGAGCGTTGGGAGGACAGGGGCCTCGGCTGGGTACAGTGCCCTGTAGTCTCTATCAAGGATGTGGTCCAGCGTTGCAGGCCCGATGTTCCATACGGGGACCAGGCAACGCCGGCAGCACCAAGTGGCGTTCCAGTTGCGCTCCCACCAGGCTATGGCTCGCCGCTCGATGGGAGGCAGCCAAGCTTGCTCGGGAACCCCTACCCCCTCCGCTGGCTTCCATATGAAGCAGCCCAGGGGAGGTGCTCCGGTGTTCCAGACGAGGAGCGGTGCCCCTGGGGGGCATGTGTCGCACCGTGCGGAGTAGAATTTGTTCTCCGCAGCTTTGAGGCCGAACCGCTCATCCCTGACCCGTAGGATGGGAATGGTGGTGTTGGCGCGCTCAGGGATCTGCATGCCCGTCGGCGTCATGATGAGGTCCGACAGCGATCTCGTGTCCGCCTGGGGGCTGCATCCAAAGCCAAGTGGGAGGTGACCCAGGGAGGGGAGGGCATCCGCCTTATTTTGCACACGCAGCGCTCGGAATCCATGCAGTCCCTAGCCCACACGTGCAAGGCTCCAGACTCGCGCCTGCATCCCTACGCGGGGCCCCGTGCCAGCGACACGGTACTCAAAATGGCCAGGGGCAGCCCGGAGTCCACAAAGGACATCCTGGCGCATCCATCGTGGCCGCGACAGCCCGGAGTCCACTAGGACATCCGGGCGTCGCACTGGCATTGAAAATGAGGGGGGGAGGACGACGACGACGAGGACAAGAAGGAGAGGGAGCTTGCACAGAAGCCCTAGAGATGCCTCACGAGAGGGCCGGGTCTGACACTGCGCAGCGTGAGAGCGGAGAGATTTTACACCAGCATGTTTCGCCCGCGGCGTCCAGGCGGTCAGGGTAGCCGTGGCGCCGCAGCGATCCTTCGCACGACTATGACACCACGGCCCCGAGGAGGAGGAGGAGGAGGAGCAGCAGGAGGGCGAGGAGGGGAGAAGGATCGCCCTCTGCGGGCGTCTCAGCTGGGCGCCGTGCCTGGCGGCGGGCGCTTCGCCGCGGCACCGTGCGCCCCAGCCCTTCACGACAAACCAACGCCTCGAGCCCCAGGAGGAGGGAAAGGGGAAGGAGGAGGAGGGCGGGCGAGAGGAACGCCCTCGCCGGGGCTCTCGGCTTGGCATCGTGCGCACAAGCTGGTCACAGCAGACGGGCGCAACAAGTCCAAGCCGGGCGTCGCGGCCGGGCAGCGCGCGCTCAGCTGGTCACAACAACTGGGCAAAACGATTCCACGGAGGAGGGGGGGAGGGAGGGGAGGGAGAGGAGGAGGGGAGGAGAGGCAGCCTCCTTTTGCAAGCCCGCTCAGCAGATGCAGGACCTGCCCGTCGTTCAAAGGCGCGCTGCAGCGAATGGCACGAAGACATTATTCAAAGCTTGGTCTTGAAAGAGCGCCGATCACGCCCAGGCTTTCAGAGGGCGGCGCTGCGCCTTCACCCAGCTCGGCATGCACGACCGCGCCTTATCCACAGCGGTCAGCACTATTGAAGGCGGAGGAGGGGGAGGAGGAGGAGGAGGAGGAGGAGGAGGAGGAGGAGGAGGAGGGAGGAAGGACCTCCCCGAGTCCACAGAGGACATCCCGGAGTCCAAGCCGAGGGAGGATGTAGAGGAGGTCACGCACGCCAGATCGGCTCAAAGGGTCACTGCCGCGCCTCCCTCGCGGCCCAATCGGGCCGCATGCGCGGCAGCTGCGCGAGGGCCGATCGCGCGTCAAGCAGAGAAGCAAAAGTCACCACGCAAGTTTTTTTTCCTCGCGTGGCGAGGGCGCGGGACAGGCCGCAGCATTGTGACAGATCCGCACTCGTCGCAAGCCGCCTTGACGTCACCGACTTGGGCGTCAGCTGGAAATTCAACGAAAAGCTTACTATGGGGCAGCTCGGGCGGAGCCACGATCCAGGCGTCGCGGGGTGACCTATGACTGATAGTATAAAACTTTCCTGCGAACGCTGCGCTCACCTTAAAGCGCCCGCCTACGTGGGACAGCCATGCGCCACCCTCGGCCGAATCGAAAAGAAACCTGTCGATGGCGGCCACCGTGTCCTGGTGGCTGCCGCCAACCGTGGGCGGGCGCTGCGGGGAATGTGGCCGGCTGGGTCGGCGCGCCTGTTCTCCGGCGCGGGCCGCGACGGTCCTCCAGGCCATCCTTCCCCGACTTCGGCCTCGCGCGCCTGATGGCCGTGAGGCCGCGCTCGACGAGCCCGCGGACGAAGCAGAGGGAGCGCGAGAGGCAGCGGGATGCGAGTGCTCGCGCCGCTGGAGCGGCGGCGCTTGCACTTCCAAGGTTCGCCGATTAGCGCTCGCAACCTCCACCAGCAGGTCTGGCGCCCCTCGGCCGAGCAGCTCGAGGCTCCTCGCAAGCAGCTCCCCGAGCTCAGCAGGGGATGGCCCCCACAAAGAGGCCGCGTCAGGCGGCGTGCAAAGCCAGTTCACGTCATCATCCGTGCAGCCAGCAGGTGGAACACGATCTTGTCCTGCGATGTGAAGTCCGCCTGCGGGGAGCACGTCGCCGTTGAGGACGACCCACACGAAGTCGCCCCCCGCGTCGGTGGTGGCGTAGGCGATCCATGATCTGTAGCCCGGCGCGCGGCGCAGGACCAAGTATTCGTCCCAAGCCTCGTCACTGACCTGGATGTGAACGGAAGCTGGAAGCGCATCCAAGGATAGCTCCGCTGGTGTGCCCGGGTCCCCAGCGAGCAGGTCGAGACAGGGGTCCCACCTCAGTCGTCGAAGTCGAGCCTGCACCGAAGCGCGGGTCGACGACTGCTCCTGTGAGGGATGGTCGGGGCGTGGGGCAACGAGGTAGGCGAGGGCGTCGTGCACGCTCAGACCGCCCACCATTGCCGTCAGGACTGCAAGCGCCTGGTGCGCCCCAGGCCGATCGCCAGCGATTCTAACAGAGGCCGGCCGTCCATCGTCAGGCGCCTGTGCAATGGAGACCCGGGCGCCCGTAGCTGCTGCGATCGCCTTGACGTTGGCGCCCTCGGCGCCAATCAAGCGCCCAATATCCAGCGGAGGCACAGCCAAATGGAGCTCCCCGGTAAAATCATCCCGTCCTGACCGACCAGTCGACAAGCCAGGCGCGGCCTGGCAGGCAGCCGGCGCAGGCGGCGCAGGGGCACTTGCGGCACGACGCACCGCGCGGGGATGCTCCAGCGCTGGTCGGCGCGAGAGCTTTCGCAACTGTTGGTCGTCCAACGCAGCCCCCGCACTCTTGTCGATACTTAAGCGGTGTATCTCGCGGAGCACCTTCCTGACTCTGCCGGTGGCGTGGTCGGACTGTCAAAAGCATCCGGCAGAGTGGAGCCCGCCGTGGACGCGGCGATGTGCACGTACGAGGTTGGGTCGTCGTACCAATACGGGTGTCCCACCGCGCCACGGCACTTCCGCAGCGCGAGGTCGTCGACGAAGTGCAGTGGCACGCCGGGCTCCCGATCCTTGGTGTAGAAGTGGATGCCCTCAGAGAGGCCGACGCACCAGAACCCAAGGCTGTTGCCAAAACGGACCTCCCTACCGTGGGGGCGGTCCAGATGGAGCGCCAAATCGTCTGCGTCGGCGAGGTCACGAATGTCCTCGAGCCGGTCGAACCGGAACTGCAGGCCGTGCACGGCCGCCTGCGCCTGCAGTCGGCGGAGCCACGCTTACTCCGCAGCATGCCCCGTCAGCAGGCGGAGCTGGCGCATACTCGGAGTCGCCAGGATGAATGCGAGGAACCTTTCGAAGTTGTCCCGCTGGAAGCCCTTGACGAGGTACGGCTCCACCAACAAGCAAAAACTCGCGCCCACTCCTGGACGAAAGAGCCAAACGTGGTGAAGTACGTTCGCCCAGTCTCCCCGGGCCGAATGCGGAGCGGCGGAAGCGAGCGGCAAGCCGGAGTGCGGGCCACACTAGCCACGCGTTCGATGACGGCTGTGGCGGGGGCCGCGCCTGCACAGGATTGCGCAGGGCGCTCGGCCGATGCTTCCTCTGGAGACGCAGGCGAGGTCTGAGCAGTAGCGCCTGCAGCATCAGGATGGACGATGCTCGGGACACCTGCCTGCCCGACGCCAGCGCTGACCACTCCATCGCCCCGCAGACGATCAGGTATCGCGTCTGTCGCACCGCAACCTCGGAGCGCAGCTCCAGGGGCCATCCAACTGCCACAACCAATACAGTAGCCATCCCCAGAGACGAGCGTTACGACGCACCTGGCGCATGCGTGCGGGATTGCCCCAACAGCCATTGCAGCGCATACCACAGTTGTGACCATCGTGCAAGAGTGTAGCGAAGGATGAGGCTGGACCCAGCCCGGAGTCCACGAAGGACATCCCGGCGGCTCCAACGTGGCGACAGGAAGGGACAGCCCGGAGTCCACGGGGGACATCCCGGCGTCCACCTGGCGAGGAGGAGGAGGCGCAAGAATGTGTCCAGAACCACCATCCTGAACAGGCTGAGGAGCACGGAACCAGTGAGCTTGCTCTTGTAGCTGGCGTCTCTTGTTGCTCGGCTTGTTCCGTTTATTACTACCGTGTGCGCCGCCCTGGCTGGCAGCAGGAGGGCCTGACGCATTGCCACCCTCTCGCTCGTGCTCGTCGTCGTCATCGCGCGGCCGTCTGCGGGAGGTTGGCTCGACGAGCCTGGCGCCTCTGGGCCCCGGGACGTGTGCCTCACAGTTGTGGACGCCCTCGTGTCCAGGCTCATGGATGCACTGCGCCCTGCAAAAGTGAAGCCGTCGATCAACAAAGAAAGAGCACTCTGGAGTACACGCGTGTGAACATCCCCACAAACACACTGCGGTATCAACGTGTGCAGCATACGCGCGACGAAGCATTAATGGTTGTCCTCTGTATTGCCGAAAGGCCTGTTTCCTATGCCAACGCTTGTCGAAGCCTGCTGGTGGAGCAGGCGGAGGGTCGAGCAGCAGACCTGGTGCAGCGTCTGCGGGATACTCGCGAAGGCGGTGCAAAACGTCCTGCGTGGCTGCAGTCCGCTCCACATCTTCCAACGCAGCCAGAAAGCGACGCTGAGCATTGGCATCCAATCCCCATTCGCGGCCGAGGCGCCGCCACTGCCCCACAGTACGTCCGACAACGTGCGCTATCAACGCGTCCATGGTCAAGATCCCCGTCTGCAAGAGGCGTTCCTGAGGCACCTCGAGCTGATGCTGCACTATCCAAGGCCGCAAGGTGTCGGAGGCCCCTCCAGGACCCCCAGCCACTAGATCCCCTCGCTGCTCCTCAGGTTCGGGGCGCTCCCTTTCGGCAGCGGCCGCTCCACGACAGCAGCAGCAGCGGCGGCCGGCC
Source organism: Prorocentrum cordatum (assembly GCA_963575745.1). Classification (NCBI taxonomy): domain Eukaryota; class Dinophyceae; order Prorocentrales; family Prorocentraceae; genus Prorocentrum; species Prorocentrum cordatum. Next base: position 965,519 of record CAUYUJ010016305.1, read on the forward strand.
GCTCCTCGCAGGTCCCCCCGGAGTCCACTGAGGACATCCCGGTGACAGCGAGTGCCGGCCCACACGCCAGGCCGAAGGAAGCGCGATGGCGCCGAGAGGCCGACGCGAGCGCCCGCCCCGGCCGCGCCCGCAGTCCCCTGGCGACTGGCGCTTGAACCAGAGCGGCTTGAGCCAGTGGGGGTACGCGAAGCGTCTTGAATACACATTGAAACATGGGCAGTGCCAGACATGTAGAGCATGCTTAAAACCCACACGAGAAATAACAGTTTCCGACGTGGTCCTTGGCGGTGTTCTAAATGTTTCTCTCGGTGCCCGCTGCTTTTCCTCCTGCGTTTGACTCCGAACAGGCATCATAAGTGACTGCCGCTCGGGTTCCCAGACGAAAGGATGTTGCGAGGCGGGGATTTGTCCATATCCACCGCCTGGCAACCGACGTCCTGGTGTCCCAGCGGGCGGTGGAAATGCATATATTGTGCCCCCCCCCGGGGGCCGAATATGTCCATATCCACCGCCTGCCGAGACTCCGAAAACTGACCCTCCAAGCAATGGATACGGATAAATTCCCGCCTCGGAGATTTGTACTCATATGCCGGAGGTCCCTCAATATTCATGGCATGTTTGTTGCGGGTTCCCTCGCGGCCCCCCCCCGTGCGAAGGCGAATGTCTTGCAAAACCAAATAATGTCCTCCCCAACGACATCTGCACCGCTGCCATCCCTGCCCTTATCCTCATCACCATCATGTCGCCGTTCCTGGTGCAATCCTGTTCACCACTATGACGATCACTACGCTGGTTCTTGCTAAGGTACAACGCGCCACAACAAGTCGAACGCAGAGCCTTCCCCTGTCTGATAGAAGCCTGCACCTCTTCAATGGGAAGGCCCGCACGGCGGCGTTGCCCATTTCGAAACATGTCTGACGAAGGTCGCGCCCCCATGAGGAACTCCAGCTACGTCCTCAGGGGTGAAGGCTCCATGCGTACTTGCGCCAGTCTCGGCTCATCCCTCACGCGAGCCCCAATACACGGCCCCAATGGGAACGTTTGCATGCGCTTCCCTCCGTATTTCGGCGTACCCGTTACACGCTGCGTGCCCCTCAGGGAGCTCGACATACGGCCCGACGGGGAAGTTGGCATGCGCCCTCCCCCCCACCCCATGTCGGCGCATCCCTCACACGGATCGTACATAGAGAAGTTCATCGCCGACGTTGGACCAAACTGTTATGGGCTGGGCTCCGCGCCATGCTAACTTTTTGTTCCGTGACGTCGGATCTCGGGGGACGTTGTTTTGCAATCTTGCCGCGCATTATTGGAGGTTCTCGCCATCACGGTCCGAAGCGGCTCGGAAAGCTGGCCAGAGAAGGGATCCGAGGAGTGGCTCCGAGGAACAATTTGCGACAGCAAGCTGATCGTGATTGTATTGGGCCCCGCCCGCTTTGGGCCCTGGAGACGTCACACGAGACATCCTCGTACCCAGTGTGAAAAACGGTCTCGCAAGAGCGGTGAAGAGCTCCAGCGGTCGGCGACTCGAGCAATAATCGGGTCATCGGATGCCTGGGAGACGGGCTGTAAGGCACCAGAGGACTGGGCTCTGGCAGGCTCGTGCCCTGTTGACCAGGGCCCTGGCTTCTGACGCTGCGCGGACCGTTCAGCCTGGAGCGGTCTCCGCCATCGGAGGTCCCCAGAGGCTGTCCGCACCATGTCTCGTGCGGACGTCGCGGGGGCCCGAAGCGGGCGCCTGGAGAGTGCTCATCCCTGCACGCTCGCACCAGCGGAGCCGCCGCGGCATGGTGCAGTGAACCTGCCATAGGCGCAGAAGGCCAACGGGAGCCACATGGCGGCAAAGGGCCCAAATGCGTCAAGACGGGGCTCGCCAAGATCACCGCCTGTTCGCGGCAAGGTGCCAAATGTCCGCAGATGGACATGGCAAGCCGGCAAAATCAGGGGTTCAGACGCGGGCACCTGGGGGAGTTCGGGGCGCAGGCGAATCCTGAGGCGAAGACCAACGGCGGGGGGAAAAGCTTGGTGGGCTGTCCCTGCTCGTGGAGGCCTTGAACCTGGTGCCAACAACATTGTCTGGACAAAAGCCCCAGCCAGGCCTTGCCGAACAAACTGGGCATCAAAGGTCCAGAGCCTTCGGCCCCGCCTTCACCGATCCACACGTGAGTGCCGAAGCGGAGAACGTCCGCACATGTCGTGATTATACGATGGCGCCCCTGGTCAGGGCAACCAGCGAGACAATTTGTGTGGCGCTTCCAAACCTCCAGCGCTTTGGACTTTGTTCAAGACGTGGCCATGGTCTGGGACTAGCTCTTTGTCGCGTGTCCCTGGGACCACAGAAAGACCCCCGCTTGCAGCAAAACGCCCGTCGTCGGTTCTCAATCGCGGGCTGCTCTTCCGCGATGGCTCCTGCATGTGCCAGAAAAAACCCTCGGGGGCCGATATTGCGGAACAAAACGCCAGTAAGGACATGCTCGTGGTACAAGCCAGATGTCTTGGCCGCCAGTCGATGCGAAGCGGGGATTCATCCATAGCCATCGCCTGGGTTACGATCAATCGGTGGGATTTATGCATATAGATATGTGTATACAGATATAGGCATATACGTACATACATCTATGTATACATACACCGCCCACTGAGTCCCCAAGGTCGATTCATCCAGGCGGCGGCTATGAAGACATCCCCGCCTCGAGGTCCTGATCTACGCAGAAAACACCTATGCACCACCAGAACCCCCATGCCAGGCCAGGGCCACCCGTGCCCATGGCACGTTGTACAGACCCTCGTGGCCGACGCCAGGGGGGCCTGTGCACCGTCCAGGTCCCAGGATGGCCTTCGCCAGGCACGCTGGTGGTGCATGTCGGAGGAGGGACCGCTGAGACAACACCGGCTCCCCCGCACTGCCCCAAATACGCTCAAAATCGGTCCTTGGACCGTGAGGATCATCCAGACCAGCTTTCCGAGGCGCATCCAGCCCGGGAGTGCAGCCGATGTCTCGACCAGCCCTCCTCCACAAAATCGCTCCTCAGGTACACGTGAGAGTGACCCACGGCAAGAGAAGGCTTGGGTGCACGACTTTCGGGGGCAGCGGGGGGGCCACATGCAAGCGCACAAGCCGCTTCAAGCCAGTGTAAGAACAAGGAAAGGCGACACTACCACCAGCGCCAGGCGCCCCCCCTCTCGCTTGAGACATGACACATACCCTGTCCCCAGGTCGGGGAGAAATCATGGACCCTATCTCTGAAGGTGCTGGTGGTGTCGCCTCTTCTCTCACCGACAATGCTGGGGCGATCACTGTGGGCCCGCACTCCAGCGATCGGTCACTCTTAAGTGCGCAGTCATCTCGCTACCAAAGGGACAGAGACACAAGGATCGAAGGGGGCTTCTCTGACCACGGCGAGCCTCGGCCACGAACAGGTGCACCGACCTATCTGGTGAACGGCCCGGAAACCAGCCTCTCTGGAACCAAAAGCGGCCCTGACGGTCTGGAACTTTTGCTTGGCGTGTCGCGGCGGCGGCCCTGGCGACACGCAATGCCCAGCGAGCGGATCGAGTGTCGCTGCGCTCTGCGTGGCGGGAGGCTGGGAAGAATTCGGGACATGCACGCTCGGGGACTGGGAAACTGGCCAGCGTGTCTCACCGCACCGAAGCGTGGTGGGCCAGAGCGGGCGGCGCGACATGCAGAGTAAAACCTCCCGACCGCACGTCAGCGTCTCGAGCGTGGCCGGGCATCGCGGCGCGAGCGTCCTGGCGACGGCGATCCCGCCTGGCCTCCTCGCCCTCGCGGCCGGGGCCCTCCGCGGCGCCCTCCGCGGCGGTGGGGGCCCGCCGCTGTGCCGCGGCGGGCCTGCGGGGGGAGGCAGGACCCGCCACCTCGCACCGCCGCCGGTCGCCCGCCGCCCTCGCTGCAGCCTCCGCGGTGCCCCCTCTGGGCACCGGGCCCTCCCGAATCTCGCGGGGATCCGCACGGACGCCTCAGGAACCCTTCCCCCCAAGGAGCTCTCCCCACCCCCACACACACAAACAGAACTGGCCAGTGGGGGGTGGGAGGGAGGGTTCTGCGTGGGGGGGATGGTGAATCAAAGCATGGCATGGGGTTATCATCACGAAGGGCCCATCCGAAGAAGAGCAAAAGAAACAACACGGCGTCACGGTTCAGCTGAAGCTGCGGAGGTGGTTCCGCTGCGCCTCCCGCTGGAGGAGGGGCTCGCGGTCACTGGGGAGCTGCTGCCGTGCGATCGTGCGGCGCGCGGCCGTGGCCCACGTGCGCCTCTGGCCCACAAGGTGCCGCGCGATCTGGGATGAAAAGCGGGGGAAGGCCGAGAGCACCGAAGGTCCGGAAGCCACGCGTTGGAATCAAAGCTGGCCGCCCTCTTCTCCGCCCGCCTCCCTGGTGCCAATTTGCTGTTTCGCGGCCCGTTCTACGCCAGCACGCGCCGAGCCACCGCCGGCGCCACGGCAACAAGTGTTGGGACAGAAGCAAGCCCAAA
>CAUYUJ010016306.1:0-20000 GCA_963575745.1 Prorocentrum cordatum
CCATGGGCATCGCCACTGGCGCCACCTGCCAAACGATGCACACCATCATCATCAGCGTCGTCATCAGAAGCGTCTTGCAACCCCTACTTGGTATTCGGGCCGTCATCGACAGCATCTTGAAAACCATACGCGCCATCAACATCGCAATCGACACTGTCTTGAACCATGCTCTTCACCACCAGTGCCATCGACAGCATCTTCCCGTGGCTGCTTGCAGGCTCAAGCTTCACATGCTACCGTCGTTGGGTAATGATGCCCAGGGCGCCTCCAATGGAACAGAAGGCTGAGCCCCCGGCGAAGAAGCAGCGGACGCTAGAGCAGACCTTGTGCAACGGCGGTCGGACAACTCCAGTGGCGGGGCGGCGCCTGCGCGGTAAGCTGGCGCCGCCCGCGCCGATCTCCACTTGCGCGCCAATGTTTGCAGGGGGAACAGAAACGAGGATGCGCAGATATGCGCAGCGCAGGGGCGCGGCGAGGGCGGACGCGAAAGCAGCAGCGAAGGTGCAGAACACGATCGCCAGGAAGCGCCCATCCCAAAAGTCCAGCAGCTCATCTTCCTCAGGTTCTTCTTCGACGCCTTCGCCCATGGTCGCGGGGGAAGATGTTTTTTTTTTTTCGCACTCGGACTTGGAGGGGGGGGGGGGGGGGGGGGGGGAAAGACGAGAGAGGAGAGAGAGAAGAGGAAGAAGAGAGAGAGAGAGAGAGAGAGAGAGAGAGAGAGAGAGAGAGAGAGAGAGAGAGAGAGAGAGAGAGAGAGAGAGAGAGAGAGAGAGAGAGAGAGAGAGAGAGAGAGAGAGATCGGACAAGTAGGCGGACCAGGGTCCGTCCGCGAGGCGCACTGCGGTGCGACAACTCGCAAGCACTATTTGCGGCGGTGCAGCCTTAAGATACGAGGGCGGGCTACAAAACCCCCTCCCCCGGCGCAGTGCGACTGACGCTACAGACGGCGGACAGACGATGAAGATCTCACCTGACAGACCGCGTGAGGTAAAAGGCCCCAACAAGAAAGGCGACGTGCTGGCACGTGGCTAGGCGGCTTGGCGGACCGCCAGTTGGGCGCTTGGCCGCTAAGCGGCGCGCAGTGACGGGGCACCCCCCGCCCCCACGCCCTGACACCGTGGACGCGGAGCCACACGTACACACGGGCAGGCAGAAAGGAGGAGATCAGCGCGGGGCACCAGGTGGAGCGCCGCGGAACGATGACAACATAGCTTGGATGTTGAGTGACGGCACGACACCATCGGGCGAGGTGGTGAGCAGCTCGGCGAAGGCTCGCCCAGCGCTGTGGAGGCGCTGGAGTAGAGGACCTTGACGAGCTTGGGCAGCGGCGAGGTCCGCGGCGAGAGCTAAGCACTTCTGCTGAAGGGCAGCCATAGCCTGTGACAGCTCGGTTTCACGGTCGGTGAGAGGTGGCTGCTCAGTGACATCCGCCGAGGATCTCGAGACAGAGGCGAGGTCCTCGGTACGCCTGTCCAGGTGGGCTAGCGGCGTGCGGGACCCTGAATGCTGACGTCCGTCACCGTTAAAAGGTGACTGGAGGGGCCGGCGCGACCCCAGGGCTGGAGCCGCTAGGGCCGCGCCCCGAGAGGTCAGGGGAGCCGCTTCCTCTCGCTCAGCAACGGAGGAAGCGTGGGTGGGGCACGAGGGCCTGTCTGGTTTAGTACCCTGCGGGGGGGCTGAAGCCGCCCCCGCGGGTCGCTGACGATGGGAAGGTGAAGTGGTATGCACGGTGGGGCCAGTCGTGATGCCGTGCAAGGCCGCTGAGGTCGGTCGCGTAGAGGGTTGGTGACTCGGTGGGGCGGCATGGTCGGCAGCGTGTGGTGTCGGCGGTGCGTCCTCAATGCCACCCAATCCTCGGGGGGCACTCGGGTCGTGGTCGGCGTCCTGGCGGTGACCGATATCATCGTATGTGGGCGTTAACGCTCTTGGGGACGGCGTCGCAGTAGGGTTTGCGAGGTTTCCCGACGGGGCGGGGTTTTCGTTGGCTGGTCCGTCGTCCAAAGCGTCCGATCCCCCACCGAGGCTGAAAAGGTCATCGTCCTGTTCATCAGCGTCTTGAAAAGGAACGGCGTTGTCATGTGGGTGGGCTGACGCACTCAATGGCGGAGTCGGGGGCGCCGTGCGGGTGCCCGCCGGGGCAGGGTTGGCGCTGGCTGACTCGTCGCCCAGGAAGTCCAAACCTCCACCAAAGCCGAACGGGTCGTCCTCCTGTTCGTCGAATAACCCCCGTTGGGCCTCGGCCCAGAGCTCGTCGGGGTTTTGTGGGATGTCTGGTCCAGCCACGGGTGGAGCCTGGTCAGACAGCAGGGGATTTGGTTCCATTTTGTTTAGTTCTGCAGCAGTGAACCCAGCCCTGCGGTGTGGGAGAGGAAGAGTACGATGTCTCCGCTCGTAGATGGCAACGGCGACTCCATGGAGCACGGTCGCTTGGCGGTGTCGTGCTTTGGCAGCTTCAACGATGTCGTCTGGGAGGTTATGAGTACGTGCCGCCGCTGTGGCGAGGGCGTCAGCCTGACGATTGAACTCCTCCGCGATGGGCCCGATGAGCCCGAGGTCGATGCCCGTGTCGCCCTGGTGGCTAGCGACTTTCTCTACGCGGAACATGTTTGGCTTGGCCATGACACATCGGTGGACCTTTTCCCAGAACTCCACGTGCGTGCCCTGCGGAGGTGAGTGTCCGTCGATGATCCTTTGGAAGCCGTCGACCACCGCCTGGTTGTCCACGAAGACGTGTACGGGCCGTTCAGCACATGCCGTGAGGTGGACAATGGCGAGGGTCTCCGCAAGCTGTGCGTTCTGCGTGATGCCGTGAACGCGCGCACTGTAGTTCATGCGGTGGTCGATGCCGTAGTAGACGCCGTAGCCCGCTCTTGCAAGCAAAGGGATGGCTTGGTTGGTGCATGCACCGTCCGTGGCAGCGTAGACCCATGTCCAACCAGTGTCGTGGTCAAGGTAAGTGGTGTAGGAGTCCTGGGCTGAAGCCGCAGGATCTCCCTCAGGCGGGGGCCGCGGTATGGGTTGAGGTAGCGGGTCCCTCGCGAGGTCGGCTTGCAGATCGAGGAGGGCTGGGTCCTCATCGAAGAGCCCGCAATGTCTTGTGTGCGGAGGAAGACGTGCCCACTGCTCGTCACTGATGAGGGTGGTGAGAGGGACTCTTTCACGGGCCCAGCACTTGCAGTCACGCACAGTGTGCTCCTGAGTTTCCTCTTCCTCATCACAGTAACGGCAAATAGGGCTGGGATCAGCGGACGTATTTGATCGAGAACGTCGCTGTTGGGTGTGGTCCCCGCCCGACAGGTAGTTTAAGAGGAGCGCCAGCTGCCATGCGTTGCATTTGGCAGCTCCTTTGGTGCGGGCGAGCCACGTGCTGGCGAAAAGGTCGAGGCCCTGTCTGACCGAAGCAAGGTGACCAAGGTCATGACGCCGTGGCTTGATTTTTCTGAGAAAGGCTCTGCGTTGCGAGGCGCGCAGCATGTGAAGGAAGGCGTTTTGGGGAAGGTTCAGCCAACTGATCTGACAGCCCCAGTCGTCGTACATGGTGCCAAATGTGGGCCAAGTCCAACGGAGCTGCTGAAGCGTCTGAACAAGTCGTCCAACAGGTCCTCCGCCAAAAAGGGTCTGGACATGGTGTTGGAGATCCCTGACGAGGCCGCAGAGAGTGGCGTCGCGGTTGACCTGTCGCCGCAGGCACAGGAAGACTTCACGCTGCATAATGGCGTCAATCTCCAGGGCGTGCCCTGGGACGCACACGGCCATGAGAGTCCAAAACTCGACCCACCTGTTTCCCTTGGGGCGGATAGCCGCCTTAAGGGCATGGTTGTAGGCAGTTTTGACGGGGCCTGATGGGGCTTGGATGTCAGTGCCCGTGGTACAGACGCTGGCAGCAAGGGAGCGGGCGTGCCGCGCCTTAATACGCATCGGAGATGGGAGCTTGCCAATACGCGGCAGGCGACTAGTCGCCCTGCGAACACGGGCGTCAGCGGTGGCCGTGAGGTTGAGCGCGGCTGGAGCCGGCGCTGCCTCGGCGTTGATGTAACTTCCGACGAGCTTGAAGGAGTCGACCACGCGTAAGGGCCGTTCCGCCAAGGTGAGCTGGGTAACGGCGGTGTGAAGCTCGTCAGTAAGCGCCCACCCCGCCACTTTTCCAGGATGAATGCGTTGACCAGAAAATCGATCAAACTTGGCGGTTTCATCAAGAGATTTCTGCAACTCGGGCGCGGTGTGGGTAGTGGAGTTGCTGTCGTCAACAAAAGTAGTGCTGAGTGACCGCGGCACGTAACGATGCTGTCTCTTGGTCCAGACGCACATGAGCAGCTTAATGTCGTCCAGGGACCAAGAGCTTCCCTGGAGGTGACCGTTTGTCCTGGCCAGTTCCTTAGAGTACGCACCGTTCATGCGGATGTAACGTTTGTGGCGCCTGTAGAAGTTTCTGCGGACAGTAACGATGTCTTGGGGGCACCCCGCGTGAAGCGCGAGGTTAAGGCATATGTCCGTGATAAGATAGTCGAAACACTTCTGACGGTCCAGGGCAGCTCCAGCCAAGGGAAGGAGAAGGGCTCTGGCGTGTTCGATGCGAAGGGCGAGAGAAGTGCTGACGTCCCCAATGGTAGCTTTGGGGACAGCGCCAAAACTCGTGGCGTGGGTCCATCCTTTCCGCCATTCCGTGAGGCTGCGGTAAGCTGGTGCTTCCCACGCGTACATCCAAACGGAAAGCACCGAGAGAAGTCGTTGGTCCGTTGGGAGTTCGCCTCGGCCTTTTCGGAGGCACGGGTTTGGGACGTGGAGGAGGGGTTCTGGGATGGTGCCAGTGCGTTGCATAGCTCGTAGAACGCTGGCGAAGAGGCGAAGAATGTCGTCGGGAAGCTCCTTTGCCTCCTTAGTAGTCCAACCGTCCAGACCCCCCGCGCGTCTCGGTGAACGGGTGCGAATGAAGTGGATGAGTTGGTCGTCGGTGAGGTGGAAAGGGGTAGCTGGTGATGGCGTAGGCAGCTCCTGTCGGTACTCGTCGTAGAAGTCGGCCCACGTCGGCATGGCTTCGGCATCATGTCCCGCACGTGCGCGGTACCTGCCCAAGATGGGCTCCCAGGTGTCGACCATGAGCTTCAGCATGTCCTTGATGTTAGCAACAATGGCGTTGGCAGGGAGGATGTCGGGGACTTGCGCAGGTGGTGGTTCACGGGTGTGGTCTTCGTCGCTGTCCGTGTCGGGCGAACTACCGTCGCCGGGGCTGAAGCCGCCAGCTTCGGTGTCAGCGTCGCTGTCGTCCGTGCAAGCTTCGTCAGGTTTGAAGGCGTTGGTGTCGCAGTGGAGTTGCGTATCGTCAGGAGTGGTAGGCGTGCGGAGATACGCCGTGGGCGAGCTATCAGCAGCTCGTGCGTATATGGCCGCCTTTCGCCCGCTTGGCTCACGGACGCCCTCGGCCCATATCCTGATGCGTTCCGCCTTGGCACGGTTCGCGCGTCGCGCCAGCTCTAAGTCGAGATGTTGGATCAAAACGTCAAGGTGCTCCCCGTGCGGCACTGGCTCGTCTGGGGCCCAGGCCTCGGGGAATTCCAGGAGAACCGTGGGGCGCAGCTTGTGGCATAAGAGGCGGGCCGCGGCCCACGTGCAGTCGATGCGCTGCGCGAGGTACGGCGGGATAGCACGGCAATCTAGATGGTGGTGCTGTCCGATGAAACGGAGCTCGCAGAGTTGCCGATGGAGCTTGCGCAGTCGGTTCATGTGAATCGTGGAAGCTCCGTAGGTGGGGAACGCGCGGGGGACAACCGGTCGATCCTCGAACGTAGGCGTGAGCCCGTGCATGGTGGGGGGCTTCTTTTTTGGTTGGTGGGGCGGTGGAGGTGGCAGATCGCGTAGACGGGTGAGATGGTACTCATGACTGGCCTCGTTAGCCAGGGTGAACATGCGCTCCACGTCGTCTCGTGCGTCGGCCTGCTCCATGCGGTCCTGGTACCGCCCAGCGATGAGGGTCCCAAGTGCTTGCAGCTCGTGCCCCTCATGAACTCCATCGTCGGGCGGGTAGGGCGTAGGGGCAAGAAGACGTCGGGCCGTATGGTCGAGGCGACTGAGGTCAAGCGTGACCTGCAGGCCAACGTGAGACTTCGCAGGCAAGTCGCGAAGGTAGCAGAAGTCGGTGACAAGGGATCGCGCCGCCTGGTTGGCAATGATATAATCGATGCGCGAAGTGCGGGGGCACTTGGTGACGCGGTCCCAATCAGGGATATTGCCATAGGTGTGCATGGTGTGATCTGGTGTGCCCTCAGCGACGTTGGACCATCCGTGCTGCAACATGTGCAGAAGGTGTGGATTGTCGTCAATGTTCGTGTTGGCGTCCATGCAGATGAAGTAGGGTGCTGAGCCGACCCTAGCGGCGGCACAGTCAGCGAGCCGAAAGAGAGCTGTGCTGTCTCCTCCAGCAATCCCGTAAAGGCTCGCTATGTAGATCCCCGCGGGCCCATGATTATTTCGTCGCCGCCTACGGCGGTGTTGAGTGCAGAGTGGGAGAAAGACCTCATGCCATCTTTTCTTGGCCTTGAGGGCGGCGATACAGGGCGCATTGTCGTCGACAGTGGAGTCGACGATGGCATCCTTAGAGAGAATGGCGACCCCTCCCGAGGCGCCAGTGTTGCCCACAACGGTGTGATCAGTGCCGCCGTGGGCAGCTCTGCGCTGGGCTCGCGCCAGATCAAGGTCAGGCCCAAGACTGGCGTGGTATCCACCGTGGAGAGGATTGGCGGCGCTGGTAGCGATGGCTTGCCTAGTCGGCTTGGCATGTCGGGTCTCCTGCAGTGCTATGACAGCGGCGTTGTGGTCGACACCAAGGGCGGTGATGGTTGGCCAGTTCGCTGAGAGACTGGTGATGTTAAGGCTGACGAGGTGTATGGAGCGACCTGGCCCGTCTCCATCGGTGGAACTGGGGTTTGCGCGCCCCGCACGGTGAAGGTCAGCTTGACCCTCGCCCCAGTAGGAGGCTTGGCCACAGTAGGAGCTCATGGCGTTACTATGGGCTAGCTTGATCGGGGCTGAAGCCGCCGTCAGGCCAACCATATAGGAGGGACACGGTCGGCACTGCGCCAGGGGGGGTTCATAAATATTAGTAAAAATGTCACGAAAATTCCTCCTCACTCCTGTACTATAGGGGACGAGGGGAGGAGAAGTGAGACGGCAGCAGTGGGAGAGGGAGGCGACTCCTCGATCCATCCTGCCGAACACAAAGACAAACACGAGACAGCGGCGGCGGCCAGGCGCGGCGGCGGCACAACGCACGCGCATGTACTGCGCACGCGCCACCGCTGGTCCCTCCTGCGGTGACACGCCCGCCCCGTCAGTGTCTTGATGAGCAGCATCTGGTGGAACGGCTCCAGCAGCACGATCGGAGGCCTGACGCTGGGCCTCGTCCATGCCCGCTGCCGTGAGGCCCACGTTGCGTACAGGGCTGATTCCCCGCGGGGCCGCAGCTGCCGCGGCAGCAGCCGAGGTGGCGGGGGCACCGCCCCGACTCTGAGGTGAGAGCGGTGAGCCCCCGCCAAAACCCGCCACAAGGTTCTTGACACGGTACTTGTTCTTGAACGGGTCGAAGGTTGGCGCCTCGTCGATGGGGACGATCACGCGGGTGGGCAGCTGCGGCTCGTGGTCCGTGGACGGCGTCGGCTCGAGGTCGACCTGGCTAGGGTCGATGACGCTGGCTCCGAAGCGTGGCACCACTTCGGGGGGTCGGGCATCGGCCTGAGTCTCGCGAGGCGGCGAGCTCGTGGAGCTCCCTGGGGCCTTGCGTGAACTGTGGCGGCTGCAGGTCCTGCTGCGCGGGACGCGCCCGCCCGTGTGACGGTCGCGTGGCGAAGTCGCCTGGGCATTAGCGCGCTCAGAATCCGCCCTGCTCGGGGATCGGATCGGCGCCGCGCAGGGTGATGGGCTGGGCTGGCGAGAGGCGCTTGTGCCGCCTTCCGCCGTGGCTGTGGCCTGGTCGGGGTCGGCCGCGTCTGGGCGGGGGCTGACGTGGTGGGCGCTTCCCTCGCTGTGCCTCGGGGAGGCGCTGCGATGCGCCTGGATGCGCGTGAGGACGAGCGGGGTGAGCGGCTGCCTCTCCCGCACAGGTGGGGCAGGTTTGGCCTGGGCAGGGCGCAGTGCTGCAGCTACATTTGGCGGGGGCGTGTGCTGGCGCGGTTGCCAAGCGCGCACGTTCGCATCGCGCCATCCTTCGGGGCGCCCAGCCCTGCCACGGTTGTTGCAGCCCCCTGGGCTGAAGCCGCAGGGGTTATCACTGCAGGCTGGTTGCTGGAGGGGCCCTCATGTCGGCCTGAGTAAAGGCCCCAGGCGCGCGTGGACCCTGGCACTGGCGAGGTGGCCCTTAGGGCATGTAGGGGTGCACGCGAGTAGCCGATGGCCGCTGGGTGAACCCTGGCGTTGGGGGCTTGGCCGTAGCTGGAGGCGGCTGCTCCAGCAGCCGCAGGCATGGCACCTATGGGACCACGGTGGTAGGCGGCAACCCCGTCGTAGGCCGTGTTACCGCCTGTCGGGACTCGCGCAGGGGAGCGGTAGCGTGGTGTGCCCTGCTGTCCTGCGTCACGTTGGTCCCGCTGCTGGATGCGCTGCTGGTGCTGTTGGTGGCGCTGCCAGTCGGCTCTCGAGAGGGGACGGGTGTCGGGGAGGATGGTGGGCACGTCGGGCCGCTGCCAGCCCCGATAGACGTGCTCGAAGGCGTGGTCAGGGTAGGTCTCCCCTACGGGTGAGTATCGTCGCACATACTCCGTGTAGTCGATGTTCTGCGGCTCTGAGATCGCCGTAATGTTGATGGCCCGCTGGTGCGCTGGTCCATAGAGGCAGAAACTACCACGGTTGCTGCGGTCGTGGTTTAGCTCAGCTTCGGTCGTGGCACGGCTCACCATGGCGTCACAGAGTCGCATATCGTAGTCGAGAGCTTGAGGCCCAGGACCACCCTCGGCGTCCCAGTACAGTACCACATCTCGCCAGCGGGTGCGGGTCATGTGGGTGCGCTCGGCGATCAACTCGCAGACGGTCCTGACCGTGACACGATCCCTGTACATGTTGGTAATGGCTAGGGAGAAGGGTCGGCGGACCGTCTTGTTGAAGGTGAGTTCCTCCTTGAGGGCCTGATGGGGGCTGAAGAGCACATAGCCTTCCCTCCAAAGCGGTTGGTCGGGGGAAGGTTCTTCGGGCATCCCCGTTCCTGTGAATCCAGGTGGCCGCGTTGTGCCGTCAGGCAATCCCTGCCTGGGGACACGCCGCGGCTGTGGTGGGAGGTACCATTGGCCCTGGTAGCCTACTTGCCCTGGTTGTGGAGGTTCTCCCCCGGGGCCTGAAGGCGCTCGGGGGGTTCCTTGAGGTCGTGGAGGGCTGGCGCGTTGCCGAATTGGCGGGCAAGGATGTGCGGCGGCATCCCTGTGGCCCGGACGTCGAGCTGGCTGTGTGGCCTGGGAGGGTGGGGACACCTGCTGGACAGGCAGCATGTGTCAGAGTCCCTCTTATTGGTGCTGTATGCACACGTCCAACTGTTGCACGAGTAGTCCGTGGACCAGTCCATAAGTGTACGCAGTCCGCTGCGGCCGCAGTCTGGGCACGTTGGTTGGCCCGAGGTGCCAAGCTGTGTGTTGCGGCGAGCCGCGCAATATTGGCAGCATTGGAATCGACACTGTAGGCAAGACCAGCGTCCTGGTAAGGGCGGTAGCGCATGCTCGTTTGTGCCTGGGTCGTCTGGGTGGGGTCTCGGGCGATCCCACAAGGGCCAGACGTCGGCAAACCAGGATTGGCCTGTAGTGCGGACTACCTCGGCGGGGAGGCGTGCGTCCTCGGCATGGCACCTGATCCACTGGGGCCCCATATCCGCTGGTACCATGACGGTGCGCCAGGAGTCGTCCCCCTTAACGTGGACTTGGGTCGGTGCCCAGAGCTTAGTAGTGGTGTCGCCGTGATCATGATGGAGGATGACCCAGCCGTCACGCCCGTCCACCGTAGGGTCAATGACGCGGTAGCCCATGACTGTCGTCCCCCACGGTAAGTAGGCGCCATCGTGGTGATCACCAGGGTCGAGCCAGACCTCGATGCCAGGGGCGTTGACACGGGACCGCACATCACGCACGTGGTAGGCGAGGACGTGGTAGGCAGTCGGCTCCTCCTCCGTCACAATGTGCTCCCACGTCTCGATGCCGCTGTTGTCGGAGGTGGAGTTCCCGTCGCTCTGTCGTGACGAGCGAGAGGCAGATCGTCGCGCACGGGCGCGGCCTCGGGCGAGGGCGGCGGCCGCGCTGATGAGGGATGGCGTTCGGCGTTCGTCGACTCCAGATGACGTCGATGAGGGGTCTGGACTGCGGGCTAAGGCTGTGCCTGCCTTGTGCGTGCGTGGTGGGTCCGACGCGGCCCCAGGGCTGGAGCCGCTGGGGCGCGACCCGTGTGCGTCAGGATGCCCCCGCACGGGGACAGCTTGCAAGCCCGTGTACACCAGGTCGATGAGTGGTTTCGGGTCCAGCTGGAGTATGTGGAGCGAGACGCGTGGTCGAGGCTGATTAGGGTCGTCCCTGGTGGCTGCTTCCGTGTCGTAGTGCTGTTTGGCCCATGCTCGCGCCGCTTCTGGCGAGTATAGCGCCTGCGGTGGTGGCCATGCTGCCGCGATGGTTGATCTGCGCCTGGTGCTAGCTTCCTGGTCGTGAGCTTCAGCCGCCTCACGGAGATCTGGATGATCGTAGCCAGCAATGTGGAGGGCGTGCGCGCAGTCACCCATGCCATAGGCGTGTGGAAGGGCACGGCACCTGGAAGCAGCTTCTGTGGGGGCACACCAGTCCATGCGGATGAGGAGGCTCAGGACCCGAGGGTAAATGAGGCGCGCTCCGTGGGCCTCCCCTTTCACGTAGTTGTGCCTGTTTTCCCCGCGCGGTGGTTGGGTGGCTTCGCACATCCAGAGTGCGATGGGTCCCCACGCGAGGGTGTCGTCTTCGAGGCTGTAGGGCGGGTGGGGCGGTATCGCGTACCACGCGGCCAGCGAAGGGTGCACGCTCACGTACGTGCGGCCAACGTTGGTGCCAGTTCGACCCTTCGTTTCACGGCGGGGGCCTGGCAAGAGGTGCCCTCCACAGGCAGCAAGACGGGCCGCAAGGTCGCCGCGGGTCCCATGCCAGAAAACAGTGGGCGCGTCGGTGGTGGGTTGACGGAGGTCCCACGTGAGGTATGGGAAAATTGTCTCGCCCGAGTTGCCGCCCGAGTCTTCCAGCACCCAAGTGAGGCGGTTCGGTGGCCTCTGCATGATGTCCGTCCACGGCCCCAGCACTTGGAGTGTTGGGTCGTGAGTGAATCGAGGGTGGTCGTGGAGTCGTAGAGCGTCTTTGATGTCCTCAGTGGACACGCCACTGTTCCCTAGCGCGAAGCCGTTTTGGTACAGGGCGTTAAGTATGCTCTTCGGCGGCTCGGGGACCGCTGGGTCACGCTGGATGGTGTTGCGTGGGTTGCGTGTCGGTGGCTTGAGGGCAGTGTAAGGCGTACCAGGGCCTGAAGGCGCCTGGGGCCTGTCAGGTGATGCATAGCGTGCTCGCCGTCGTGGTGGTTGGGTGTCCGCGTCGGAGGAGGAACCACGAGCGTCAGCATGTCGGAAGATGGACCACGGGCTGCCATGGGTGCGTTCTCTCGTTTCCCTTGGCTCGGTGTCGCTACCGTGTGCTGTGGCATCCTCGTTGGTTGGTAGGTTGCCGAATGTCGTGCCGTTCTTGGAGCCGTCTCGTGGCGTCGGGCTGGTCGATCTTGGTGTGACCGACGAGGCTCGCGATACGGCGGCTGTGACTTCCGCGATGGCGGCGGTAGTGGCGGTGGTGACGTCGGCGACTGCGGCGGCAACAGCTGCGGCGTAGTGTTCCTGTAGCAGCGGATGTCGGAGTGCGTGCACCTGCTGGTCGTCGTGTTCGTCGGCGAGCGTGCACGGCATTTTGTGTGTGGCCTCGTCCTTCGGCTTCCTGCTCGGTTGGCACAGCGGAGGCACCAGTGGGCAGTGGATGAGTCCAGGGCCCGCGCACATATGCGGGCGCCTACGTGTCCGACAGCTCCCTGGGCAAGGAGTTTGGCACCGACGAGTAGAAGACCACACACAACTCCACCCGTGGCTATGGCCCCTAGCTTGCCGCTGGCCCATTTAAGGACGCCCCCGAAGCCGCTCCCGACTGCAGTGGCTCCGCCCGAGACACCATCTCTGAGTTTGTCGCTGGTCCATTTGAGAGTGGCCCTCAATGTGGACGTGACATAGTATGTCGTTTTGCGTCGGAATATAGTGGACACCGATGGGCCTGGTGCGGTCGCTTGGCGTCGTCGTCGTTGTCGGTAGCTGGGGTCTCGGCTCGGGGTCGGCAAGTATCCATCGATCTGGTCCTTGTACGGCATTGCTATCGCGATGGCGTACGTGGCCACCAGGAGGCAGATGAGGCAGCCACAATGTCGTGATGCCGCTGAGCTGTGCTGGGGCTCGTGGGGACCGCTGGCATCTGGGTGTTCATCATCGATGGGGTCGTTGTCGATGTCGGCCTGCCAGTGGTCGATGGCACTGGGGTTGGAGTCAGTCACGTTGTCACCTCCTGCGGTCTGGGGATGTCCAGGTCTAGCCAGTGGTGCAGCGGGGCTGAAGCCGCCACTGCACGGCCTGGCATGAGCTGGCGAAGCAGTGGAATGGCTAGTCACATCAGCGGCAGTGACGCCTTCATCGTCGTTAGGCCGCGCAGAAGGGTCGGCCTGATCTGAGGTGTGGGGCGCACTACGTTGCCACGGGGCGAGCCCAGAGTGAGGCTCACTGTCGCGGTCACGCTGAGCCGAGTCGCCTGATGGTATCGTGCCGTCTCGATCCTGGATATCGATGTCGTCCTGGCTATCCTCCGACGCGTGGAACGAGTCCATGGAAGTATTGCCGATATCGCTGGCCGCGATGTGCTGGAGCAGCCATGATACGGGATCTTCTGCGGCCTGATCGGTGCCGTCCGTCGGCGCCGCCGCGAGCTCCGCCTCGACGAGCGGCAGCATGTCTGGCGGTTGGTGCAGGATAACATCAGCGAGGTACGCCATGGCGTCATGGTCGGGTGGAGGGAGACCTCTTGGTAGCAGAGCATGGGCCCGTGAGAGGTATGGCGGCAAAGGTGCCATGAAAGCCTCAGGGCCAACGAGCGTGGCACGAGCGCCCTGGTACTCCAGAAGGAGGCCGAAATAGCGGGTGGCGTACTCGCGGCTGCTCTGGATCCGAGTGAGGTTGCGGTTGATGCGCTGCCTGTCGGGGCCCGCTCTGTGCCAGATGTCCTCGCACATGTCGACCGCGGTGCGATGACGCAGGGCGTCGGTGGTGTCCTCGGACGCCTCAAGGAAGAGGTGATCGTACTGTGGCAGATGGAGCGTCGCCAGGATGTACGGGACGCAGTCCTCAAGCCATGCCCAGAACATGTCCTGGTTATCCTCACCTGGTGCCCACGCCGCAGCACACGGTATGAGCCGGGCGCGGATCATCATCAGGTGCCAGAAAGCAGGGTCTTCCTCGGGTTCGCCCCTATCTCGCATGGGAGTGGTGGGACCCGTAGGGCAATAGCGGGGCACAGCAGCGGGGCTGAAGCCGCCACTGTGTGCCTGGCCAATACTGCACGGACTCGCGGCAGCGGTGCCGTTGACGATCGGATCCAAGATGGTGTAGTGGTCGTACTTGTAGATGCTGTCATCGTAGAGGTAGAAAAGGGACGCACGTTCGACGTGCTGCAGAAGAAACCCACCTCCATGCTGGGGCGCACCGCCTGAAGACGGGTGTGCTCCAGCGAGCGAGGGGAGGGCCAGGCTGAAAGCAAATCGCCACATGATGGCGAGGCCTGGCAGGCGGCGCGAGCGATGAGCCAAAAGCTGCATGTCAGCACGCATCTTTAGGTACCCCTGCATGCTCATGTACATTGCAACAAACACTCCCACAGCAAGATGACAGGTGTCCCTACACCAGGTAGCTTGCTCGTGCTGCTGCCAAAAATGACATGATATAGCAAGGAGGAAGTACGGCGAGAAGTGAGAAGGGATGCCTCTGAAGGCGCTTCCTCGGAGGGCTGAGGCGGGCCCTCTGAGGCACCTTCAATAGGGTTCCTGTGTGGCCCGCCCTTTGTCTTTGCCTTTGTCAGCCCCTGGGGGCCCCGTCCCTGGGGTGACCTGGCCTGGCTGGTCGATCCACCCGCAGACAGCCACGGGATCGGCAACTGGTGCAGCTTCCTCCTTTTTGGTATCGAGGGTGGCCACCTGGGGCAGGTGGATGGTACCCCCCGTGAGGTGCCCGAGGAGGGCCTGGATGTCGCCGCGCAGTGCAGCAGCTTCGGTAGTTGCCGTCTGTTGCTGAGTGACGACGGTGGCAAGCCCTCGTTCCAAGCCTGTAACGTGCTCCGTGAGTGTGGCCTGGGATGAGAGAACGCCCGCAAGCTGGACCTGCATGTTGTCCACCGTGTTGGCAAGCAGCTCGTGCTGTTGTTCCATGTGTTGGATGCGGGTCGTAGCGGCATCTGACAGTTTAGGGGCCGTAGCGAAGCGTTCGCCGAGGGTGTTCGGTTCGCGCGATGCCACGCTGAATTCATCCTCTGATGAGAGGATCTCGACGTCGCCTGGTACCTCGGCGGCTGCGTCAACGTGCCCTTCCGTGTGGCCCCCACCTTCGGCCGCCCCCGTGCCAGGTTGCGGGTCATGCCCGTCCCCACCTGGTCCTTGGACGGCCGTCTGCTCGGCAGCTCCATCCGTGCCGTGCGGGGGTGCAGAGGAGCTGCGGCCTGGAGCGCCGTGTGATCTTGCGTGCGGCGTGGCGTCGCGTTTCCCGCTGGAGGATCGGTGGCGCTTGGCTAAAGGCTCCTCCTTAGGGATCGGGAGCGGTGCGACGCCCTTGCCTTTGGGCGTGGCAGTCATGAGGTCGTGGAGGTAGGGGCTCTGGGCCGCTTTGGTTAGGAGTGTGCCCGTGGCGGGGCTGAAGCCGCCACCACGGGCGGGCGGCGTCACAGGCTCTGTGATAGTGGTAGGGGTGACAATGGTAACGTTGTCCCTCTTCGGCACGACCTCAGCCAACGGGGCCTCGGTGATGCTCCACGGGATGGGGCACCCTGCGACCTGTACCGTATATGTGGGTGGGGGACGATGGCGCGCACTAAGGCAAACTGCGCCGAAGTGGCTGGGTCCCAGGCGGTGTGGTAGACCTCACAGTCCCATTTGACGGACGGGCCCGTGAGAGTCTTGGCAAGCTGAGTCAGCGTGGCATGGCGTGCCGCAATGCCCGTGATGCGGTATCGCGTCTTGGCGAGAGTGGCTTCGCAGCCACGGATGCTGACGGCAGCGGCCTTGGCGGCGTCTGACCCACGTGCAACACGGATCCCCAATAAGCCTGACTTGCCGTGCCTGACGACTCCTAGGGCTTTGAAGTCCACCGACTTCTGGAACGCCTCTGCCATCGTGATGGGCTGGTCCTCGGGGAACCACACGGTCTGGTACTTGTCTGCCGTGGGCTCGTCCGCACCTACGTTGCTGAGGTCGTAGGTGGCGCCGAGTTGCCCCGAACCCGCCAAGACCTTGTCAACTGCTTGAAGACTGACGCCGAAAGTGGCAGCCAGGGACCTTTTTCCGACGCCAGATCCGTACCTGCCTAGACTTTTGCAGGGTTCGAGGATAGTGACGGCTTTAAAGTTGCCGTGGAAAAGGGCCTTGAAGGTGTCCTGCAGCTGACTGTCGAGCTCCTGGCGGCGAGCGTCTTTCTTAGACTCCCTGTGCTTTTGGTTTTGGCGCGCCTTGTCCTGTGGAGCGGAATCCCCTCGGAAAGGACCCTTGGCGCGTGGACCACCGTTCACGGGGGCGCCTCCCGAAAACTGATCCTCGAAGGCCTGATGCATGGAGGGGACTGCGGCGATGGCTTCGGTTTCATGTATGGTCACCCGAATCCAGCATACGTGGTCGGCAGGATCAATGGTGGCGACGGCTACTTTTTCCGTGCAGGCGACTTCCTTGGTGCCCAGCTGGTACACGGTCACGGGGACGTGCGTGTGAACCACATTGGGCGCCTTGGGGTGGCGCTTCAGCACGGGGACGGCGAGCTCGGTGCCGACGTAGTTGTCGTTTTTTGGGCCCATGACAGCGATCGCGAGCTGACCCGTGGTACGCTTACCCTGCTCGAGATGGTGCTGCAGCAGCCGCTCGCCACTCTCGTAGTCGTGGAGGCTGATGCTGGGCTTGTACGTCTTGCCGTCGTCGAGTGATGTGGGTTCGGCCAGGACTGGGACCTTCCAGAAGGCCGGGTCCAAGGCAATAAATTTGGCGTCCGCAGCCTGAAGACGTGCGGACGCAGCTGGTGGATAGGATGTGTCACCACCATTGCGCTTAGGCTTGCTGCGCTGGTGGTGATCCAGCGTGTAGCTGATCTGGTTGGCGGCACACATGCGAATCAAGGCACTGCCGAGCTTCTTGGTGTTGGTCTTGTGCATGTCGTACGTGGCCTGCAGCTCGTCCGCGTTCAGCTCGGCGAGCCCGTTGTATGCGGCTGTGGGGCGGTCAGACCCCGCTTGCTTGAAGGCTGCAATGCAGTCCTGTTTGCGTTGGAGGAGGGATCCTTCAGCTGCAGGACGTGAGCTCGGCGGCTGCTTGGAAGAGCGACGGCGCTCCGGCTTGGCGGGGGCCATTGCGGCGGGCGCTCTGGTGGGAGGGAGGATGGGACGCAAATCAGTACCGCGCTGCTGGCGCGGTTCCGGTCTCGCGAGGCCTGGAGTCGGGACTCCAGAGCGGGGCGCTTCGCGTCGCGGCTACGCTATGAGTGCAGGGCACTCTCGAGCCGAGACTAGAGAGAGAGAGAGAGAGAGAGAGAGAGAGAGAGAGAGAGAGAGAGAGAGAGAGAGAGAGAGAGAGAGAGAGAGAGAGAGAGAGAGAGAGAGAGAGAGAGAGAGAGAGAGAGAGAGAGAGAGAGAGGAGAGAGAGAGAGAGAGAGAGAGTGTGTGAGAGAGAGAGAGAGAGAGAGAAAAAAAAAAAAAAAAAAAAAAAAAAAAAAAAAAAAAAAAAAAAAAAAAAACGCGGCCATCAGCTCTGAGCTGACGCAGTTTCGGGGCCCGACAGGGCCAACATCAATATTATCCAGTGGCCGATGTCAGGTTGGCCATCCAACATGGCGCGATAGCGGGCGCGCTAGCAACTCAGCGCAAACCAGGAGGGGCCCTGGGGGGGGGGCCAGGATGGGATCCAGTAGAGCGCGCGCGAGTGGCACCCAGCAGGGCAACTTAGGAAACGACCCCACCAAAGAGCAGAGGGAATCGTATACTCACAGCTGCTATGTTAGCGGCAAGGGATAGTATGCTCGCTGCTGCTCTTCTGGCTCAATGAAGGGTTGCCTCCTCGCGCCTCTTGCTTCTTGCGCCTGTCATCAGGTCGGCCCCGCGGCGGCGCCTGCAGGTTCTTGCGGCGATCGGCGCGTGCGCGATCGGCGCGTGCGCGAGCGCGCGGGCGCGGCGGCTGACGATGGGGGCGTAAACGCGCGGGCAGATGGGGAGTTGGACGCGCTCGACGCGAGCTCTTTGAAGTTCAACATCATCACGGCGGGCCCTCCACGGATGCGCAGTGGGTGCTTCGAAATCTTCAGTGTTTTTCTGTGATTGCCAGCGGGTCGATGCGGCGTTGCCGCCGCTTGCCGTAGATGTTCTGGATTGCTCGGGGGCGAACGTCCGCCGACGCCCTTCGCGGCGCGGCAGCGGCAGATGTGCGACGACCGGTTCGAGACGGAAGCGGCGTTCGAGGCGGGTGGGCTTCGTGGGCGCGCCATCGTGCCTGATGAAATGTCCGATGGTCTCGCCGAGCAGCGGCGGCGTTTCTCTGTTGCGGCGCGGCCACTCGCGCCGCGGCTCGCCCGGCGCGCGACGGCGGCGTGGAGCTGGAAGCGCGGAAGGGCTGCGGTCGCGGGCGGGCGACCCGCCGCTGGTCGCGCAAGCCTGTCGGCCACAAACATCCCAAGATCATGTGAATAGCTGCGGCATCCTGGCTCAGATCCCCGTCGACTCCTGGGCGCCGCTTGTGCATTTCGCGAACAACCGTGGCCTTGACAGGCGCTGCGCGCGCGCCGATGTGGAGACGCAAGCAGCGCGCGGCAACCTCGGCGAAAATGCGATGCGCAATTCGCGACGCATCTACCGGGGGTGCCTCGGGCGGGCGCCGGCCCCCCAGGGCGCGCTCACAGTCTGCGGAACAGGGGGGGCGTCTCGGCGATGGGCGAGACCGTGGCGGGCGCGCGCCCAGGCGACGGGCGGTCGTTCCAAACGAGGACTGCCGGCAAAGGGGGGGGCGCCGCGTCGCGGGCAACGCCCCCGTAAACGCGGGAGTTGGCGCGGGGAGGGCGCCCTGGGCAAGTTGCCCGCGCGCATCTGCTACAACGCGCGTCGCCTCGTCGAGGGCCCCCGCAAGCTCGCCGCGCGCCGGCAAGGAGAAGGCCGCCGGGGGCCTGGCCAGCAAGGGGGAGAAGCGCGCCCAGAAGGAGGCCGCCTAGCCAGCGACGAAGACGATGGGCAAGAAGAAGGCGACACGTGACAATATTTGCCGAAGCGCCCCGCAGCAAATCTCAAGAGCAGCGGGCGGCGGCGCAGGCGCGGCGTCCTCGTCGGCGACGAGAGCCATGAGATCGCCCCCTCGATGCCCCGGGGGGCAGCGCGCGCCATCCACCCCCGAGCCCCATCCAATAACGGTGGCGCTTGCAAGCCGGGCGCGGGCGTGAACCCACGCAGCTTCCAGAGGACATCGCAGAGGGCGCGCGGGCGGGCGTCGACGCGCGCGCGGGGCCAGCGCGCCGAGGTGCGCGCGGGCGCCGCGGCGCGCGCAGGCACCGTGGCGCGCGCGCGCGCGCCGCGGTGCACGTGGCGACTGGCGACGTGCGCGCGCGCCGCGGCGTTCGCAAACGTTGCGATGCGCGGAGGCACTGCGGCGTGCACGGGCGCCGCGGCGCGCGCGGCTGCCGCGCGGCTGCCGCGGCGCGCGCCGGCGCCGCGGCGCGCGCGAGCGCCGCGGCGCAGCAGGATGATACCAGAGGGGGGTGGGCGGGGCGACGATGAGGGGGCGGAGGGGGGGCGGGGTGGGAAGGAGGAGGGGGCCAGATAACGGCGCATTCGCAGCTCGATGGCCCCCTGCGGGGGGCCCGCGGGCTCTCGGCGCAGCCCGTCGCTGCCTCTGGCCGCGGACAGTTCGCTGTCGCAGCGAAGGCGCGGCGGCGACCCCAGCGCGGGCGTTCGCGGCAGCGGCGCGCCCTCGGGGGGGAGGGGGGGGGCCTTCGGGGCCCGGTGATCTCAGGAGCGAACCCGCAACGCGATGTCGCGGTTCATCATTAGGCCGAGAACGCCCAGTTGCGCGGATCATTCAAGATTGAAAGATCCGCGCAGCGTTAGAAGCCCATGTCCAAGGCGTCTCGACGCGGGCTCAACGCGCAGCGGACTCCCCGCGTCCTCCTATCTTCCTCCGCCCCTCGCTTCCACTGACTCCGTCTCCCACCTGCCCCTAACTCCCCCCCGCCTCTCCCCGCCTCTTCCCGGGCCCCCCCGAGTTCCCCCGCCTCCTCCCGCGCCCCCCCGCGCCCTGCCACCTCCCGCGCATTCCCATCTCCTCCCGCCCCCCCCCCCTCCCGATTCCCCCGAGTCCTCCCGCCTCCTTTGTCGCCCTCCCGAGTCGTCCTGCCTCGCTCTGCCCCCCCGCCCCCTCGCCGCCCCCCACCTCCCCTCGCCTCCCCCGTCTACCCCCGCTTCGCCCCGCGCCCTCCCGAATTCCCCCGCGCCTTCCCGCGCCGGTCCTCCTGCTTCCTTCGTCTCGGTGTCTTGCCCCTTCTCCTGCGTTCGCCCCCGCCCCCCCTCCCTTCTCCTTCGCGGGCGCCCCCGCCGCCCCCCGGGGCGGCGAGCCCGGGCGCCCGCGCCGGGCTTCGCCGGCGTTCGGGCGAGGCTTCGCGGCGGCCCCGGCGGCGCGGGCCCCCCTGGCCTCCTGCTGGCGGCTGGGCGGCGGAGGAGGAGGTGGCGACC
>CAUYUJ010016306.1:22500-30000 GCA_963575745.1 Prorocentrum cordatum
TTTGGTTCTTTCCAATCTGTCACTGCCATGGCTGATGTCGAGAAGAAGATGAGTGAGTTCGCCCCAGGTGGCGCCCTAGCCGGGACTGCTGCCAGTCGCTTCGACAGCGAAGAATTTACGTCCTTGGTCAAGTTCGGCGCGAATGAGGTATCGGAGAAGGTCCTTCCGGTGGATCAGTTCGGCGGGCTCGGCTTCACGGAGGTGTATTTCGCCTCCCGGGCCAACCTGTTCTCGCGCATCCCCCCGCCGCTCACCCGCTTCGCTGCAGGTGCTGTCGGCGGCATGGCCAACGCCCGCGCGGTGCGCTCCGTGATCGAGACCGGCATAACCTTCACCTTTCTGGACCCGCACAACGACCACACCGAGGTCGAGCAGTTCTGGGACTTCAAACTGCCGCAGCTCAACGTGATGTACACGCTGGCCTGCGCTATCATCTGCCTGAAGTCCATCTACCTAGGCGTGGACCTGCTGCTGCTGCAGACAGACAACTCCATTTTGCTGCTGCCAGAGCTGCCGCTCGAGGCAGCCGCAATGGTCAGGCTCGCCGGCTCGCATGTCCCGCTAGTGCAGGCCAATCAATTAGTGGCAATCGCTGCGCGTGCCAGGCCTACAGCCACCCGCCCGTGCAATGCGCCTCTCTATTTTCGCGGCCTTCAGTTGGCGCAAGCCCTTGGTGAGCTCGAGCGCTGGTGGGACCGCGGCAGGAATGTGCGCGTGCCCGCCAACCCGAACGGATCTCAGAAGATCTGGCCGGGCGTACCCGCGGGTGCTGATGTTCTTCCGGCCGGGGCGCACGTCGGGCACAACGCCAGGCCCGGCACCGTGCCTGATCTGTCCGGCACCATCATCATGCGCGACCGCAGCGACCAAACCGCTGCGGGTCGCCTGGAGAGTGAGCTGGGCAACTGTTTCGTCGTCGCCAGCGCCCAGCTCCACCTCCTCACCGTCTGCGTGTTCCGCATGATGACTGGGCGTGCTGGGCAGATCGCGCCCGAGTCCGACGCCACGGAGGCCCCGCCCAACGGCCCCGTTCTCGGCAGGAACGACAGCTTCGGCGCCGCGATCAGCCGCTGGACCGACAATTGGGACAGCAGCTACTCCGCGCTGGTCATCAGCAACAGCGCGTGGGCTGAGGTGCGCCGCAAGTACCCAGCCGTGGCCCCAGCTCCGCCCGGTGTCGGCGGCGGACCTCCTGGTCCACTGCCCGAGGTGATCAACCTCCCTGGCGAGGTGGTGCGCTGCGAGCTGGGCCAGGCAACCGAGAACAGGGTGATGGCCGCGGTGCGCATGATCTGCACGCTGCGGCGCGAGCGCATGTCGCTCAATATCGCCATGTACTGGATGCGTCGCCTGCGGCCCGCGCGCTATCTCGGCAGTGCCCAGCCCGCCGCCCAGCCTCCAGCAGTCCAGAACGGCATCAGTCTGCTGCAAAGGAGCGATGCCTACCTCATGCACTCGTGGGGGCCAGGTATGACGGTGTCTGTGCCGCACCCTGAGCCATGCGCCGAGCTCGCCTCACTGTTCTGCGATTATCAGGAGCTGCCGGGTGAGAACATCCAGCTCGACGCGGATGAGTCCTTCATTGCCTCGTTCGTACCGAGCCGCCTCATATGCCGGGACATGCTGCAGTACCTGGTGGAGTCGGCCGCGATGAGCTTCAGCATGCACCACCGCGACGTCAGGCACAAGGACTTCTACCTCACCCTCGACGTGGGGCAGATAGACTGGAACGTCGCCCAGTTCGCCGCCAGAGGCGACCAGGACAACGGAGCCCTGCCGGCGCTGCGCAAGTATTACGAGGTGGAGGAAATGCCAGACATGTCGGAGCAGGAGACCATCGCCGCCAACTTCGCCGCGCTGTGCACCTCCGTCACTCAGCCTCTTCTTCCAGTCATGCTGATGGACACGCGCGCGCACTCCGGCACCGGCTGGACGCGTGCGACGTTCACAGACCACCACCCGGAGCAGGTGCTCTACTGGGTGACGCGCAATCACATCGTGAATGTGCTGGCTGCGATGCCTGGTTTCGTGGGCATCATGAGGCCGGGCGACCGTCTGGACATGATGAGTCAGAGATTGGCAGTCAAGCCGTCCATGACATTGCCAGGGGCGCAGCCAAGCACCATCGCCTGGACGTCCATGCTCATCAAACCAGGGGCGCAGCCAAGCACCATCGCCTGGACGTCCATGCTCATCAAACCGGATGGCACGGTCGAGGTCACGGACTACCGCGTCCATGTCCTCTTCCATTATCTCTGCTGCACGATGACGGCGTCTGGGACGAATTTCATATTCTGGACGTCGAAGGACGACCTCGTCGGCAGCTTTGCCACATCTTGGGCCGTGCTCGGCACGCAGGAGGTGGTGAACTACAATCGCGTCTACCTAGTCTGGTGCTACCTCCTGGGGTCGAGGTGCACCCCCCGCCACCGCGATAGACACCCACGTGCCTCGTGGGCCTATAGCCCGTGCGGTCGGCTGAAATAATCCCACCAGGGGCCGCTGGAGGTCACAGGCTCCAGATTTTTGCAAAGTCCACCCAGGGGGGGGGGGCGCAGGTTCAGATTTTGGCAAAGTTCCCCCAGGAGGGTCGCAGGCTCCAGATTTTTGCAAAGTCACCCCAGAAGGGGGTCGCGGGCTCCAGATTTTTTGCAAAATCCACCCCAGAGGGGGTCGCAGGCTCCAGTAGTGAAATCATTTGAAAATAGCAAAAATCGCTCGCGCTCCGCGCGAGTATGTAATGATTCCCCTTTTATATTCGCTAAAATCGCTCGCGCTCCGCGCTAGCTCTAGATTTTGCAAAAGTCCCCCCAGGGGGGGCGCGGGCTCCAGATTTTTGCAGAAGTCCACCCCCGGGGAGTCGCAGGCTCGAGTAGTGAAATCGCTTGAAAATCACAAAAACCGCTCGCGCTCCGCGCGAACTGTTAGTTGTTAGTTATAAGCCCAGATTTTGCAAAACCCCCGCCCCCCACCTTCAGGGGGGCGCAGGCCCCAGATTTTTGCAAAGCCCCCACCCCCCAGGGGGGCGCAGGCTTCAGAAGCTCCTGGGGTTCTTCAGGTAGGGAATTAGGGGGTAGGGAGTAGGGGGTAGGGGCCCATCATCAGGCATTCATCATTAACCATTAAGCATTCGTCAATACGATGCAGCTGTGCATGCTTCCTAGCTCCTAGCACCTAGCACGTTGCATCGATGGGTCCAGCTCTCCAGCTTCCAGCTGCCAGTTCTACTCTCTACTCTATACTCTATAGCTTTGGGCATCGTATATCCTATAACTTATAACCTATAACCGAATAGGCAACATCCAATAAGCTCATGTAGCTATCGCGCTATCTAGAATCTAGAACTTAGAGCTTAGAGCTTAGAGACTACAGGATTGGAGATCTAGGTTATAGGTTCAATACAAATCCTGTAGATTGGCCATAGACCATCGACTCATTATTCCATGATATGACAATATGAATGAGTTTATAGTGTGATAGGTTATAGTCATAATACTACAGGCCATAGGCTATAGGGTATAGGCTATAGGAATCGCTTTAAGGTGTGAAGTTTTAAATGTGAAGTGTTAAGACTGGGCCCCTCGGGATTAGGGCCTGGGGGCTTAGTGCCTACCTAGTGCCTAGCCCGTAGGTCCATGGGCCGTCGTCGTCGACGGCAGCGTCGGGCGTCGGCGTCGAAGTCGGCGTCGGCGTCGTCTGCGGCGGCGGCGCCGTCGGCGCCGAAATCCGAAACCCGTAACCCAGCGTCGGCGTCGGCATCGTCGCCGTCGTCGGCGGCGGCGGCGTCGGCGTCGGCGTCGGCGGCGGCGGCGGCGACGGCTGCCGCGGCGGCGTCGGCGTCGGCGGCGGCGGCGGCGACGGCGGCCGCGGCGGCGTCGGCGTCGGCCGCGGCGCGGCTGCCGCGGCGGCGGCGTCGGCGCGGCGGCGACGGCGGCCGCGGCGCGTCGGCGGCGTCGGCGGCGCGCGCGCGGCGACGGCGGCGGCGGCGGCGTCGGCGTCGGCGGCGGCGGCGGCGGCGGCGACGGCGGCCGCGGCGGCGTCGGCGTCGGCGGCGGCGGCGGCGGCGGCGACGGCGGCCGCGGCGGTGTCGGCGGCGGCGTCGGCGGCGGCGGCGGAGACAACGGCCGCGGCGGCGTCGGCGGCGGCGGCGGCGGCGGCGACGGCGGCCGCGGCGGCGTCGGCGTCGGCGTCGGCGATGGGGGGATCTTCAAAACACACCCGAAACCGAACGAACGCGAAAACCGCGCGAGCATTTTTCGGAGCATCGTCAAATTACGCCGAACCCGCGCGAGCATTTTTCGGAACATCGTCAAATTGCGCCGAACCCGCGCGAACATTTTTCGGAGCATCAAAAGGAGCATTTTTGGAGCATAAATAATGTTTTCAGCATTTCCCAGAGATTAGCGTGACGGGTGCATCTTAACAATAAGCACGATCACAATGATGGTACATCTGTTAGGAGTGACCCCATGTGCCAGACCATGAGTGTATCGTCGTTGACGAACTCAGCGTGGTCCCCATGTACATACAACGGAAGTGTTGTTTGTTTCAACTTCTCCGGGTCCAAATCAACATTCTCGTTCAGAAGGTATACGAGCCTGGGGTCACATGTTCTTCCAGAAATCCTCAACACAGTCGGTGCGCATTATGCGGTCGAACACATCGTATGTTGCAAGTCCTTGCAGCAAGTCGGCGGGATCGAAGACCTCAAGCGAGCCTGCGCGTAGAAGTGTCGAAGTTCTTGCGTCGGCCATCGGACATTGGACACTGGTGGGCATCGGCAGCAAAGACTCGCCCAACGTGTCCAAGTACCGCATCAAATCCCTGCTAATGTTTCCTGGTTGAGAGCCGACGCCGCCGAGCGACGCCAGCCCTGCCAGCTCAGACACGCCCTCTGGGTGTAACATCGCACTCAATGCAACATCTTGGACAGCGGTTGCAGACATTTTCCCTTCGAGGAAGGATTGCACCATACTACTAATCAGGGGGTGGTTGTCAGAACTTTGATCCCTTATCTGTCCACAGTGCTTTGTTCTAGCATGGCTTGCCTCGGCTCTGGCAACATATTCTTCAACGGAAACTCTACCAGTCGGCATTCGCCGCGCTGGTGTCACGACCTGGAGGCCACATGCAGAGTGAATGATTGCGAAACGTACGAACCACATTGAGCCAAATCGGCTACGGATGCTTATGGTGGTGATTGTGATGTCGGCGAGGGTGATGTTGGTGATGCTGGTTATGTTGGGTGTTGATGATGCTATATGTGACGGCGACGATATCAGAAACACTGATGGTGGTGGTATTGAGTATGCCGATGGTGCTGATGATGAGGATGATGATGATGATGTTGATGATGATAGTGATGAGGATGGCAATACTGATGATGACGATGATGCTGATGATGATGATGATGACGATGATGATGATAAGGGGAAGGAGGAGGAGGAGGAGGAGGAGGAACCCCTTTGCCAGACCCTCTATTAGGCGTCTGAGGTCGAACCCCTTCGAGAGATTCCTGGGCCAGGATTGCGCCACCCAACGACGCCTAAAGAACGAACTGATGGCACCAAGGGGACCCCGCACCTAAAGCTTCAAGTTTTCATTTTTTTCTCACCCTCAACGCTGTGACAGCGCGCACCTGCCGCACCAACTGGCGGTGGACCCGTTCTGGCCTCCGACGCGTCTACACCAAATTGTGCCCTTGCCAAGCCCCATCGTCCTCGTCCTCCTGCAGGCCTTCATCCTCATCATCCTTCTCCTTATCCTGCCCTCCCCCATCTCCTAGGTCTCCCATCCTTCGGAGAGGCTCCGCGCCACAACGCCGCCGCGAGCAGCATTCGTGATGCTTGCGGCTTGGCCCAGCTAGATACTGAGCGTCGTGCGCAAAGGGCGACGGGCCATTCTTTGACAGCGTGCCAATCTTATATCTCGCATGTATGCCACACAATCGAACTACATGTAGACATCGTGCGTACGGTGGAACGTCACACCATGTATTGACACTCCGAAGCACCTACATTAGGTTTTCCTAACGCCGCGTTAGGTCTTCCTCACGCCAGTCATAGCCAGTGTTAGGATTTCCTAACGCCACATGAGGTTTTCCTAACGCCGCGTTAGGTTTTGGTGAGTTGGCGTTAGGAACACCCCACGCGGCGTTAGGATTTCCTAACGTCGATGTAAACAGAGTGCTACACCATAAACACAACTATTCGCAACTCACTGCCAAAGAACAAACATCGTGCCGCCATCGCACCGAGCCGTCTGCGTCATGTCTAGAACGTGCTGCACGCCATCTACGCAGACTTCACCTCAACGCAGTGAATTATCATTTCGCACGGTGGCATTGCGAGGAGGAGGAAGGGGAGGAGGAGGATGAGGAGGCGGAGGAGGAGGAAGAGGAGGAGGAGGAGGATGAGGGTAGGGGTGGGGGAGCAGGGGGAGTAGTAGGAGGATGAGGAAAACATCGGAGGGTGAAGATGAGGAGGAGGCAGAGGAGGAGGAGGAGGATGAGGAGGAGGAGGAGGAAGAAGTTGGCCAATCCAACCATCCTTATCGAAATTGTAAGGGCCTCCAGGAGGGAGGAGGAGGAGGAGGCGGAAGAGGAGGAGGAGGAGGAGGAGGAGGAGGAGGAGGGGAGGTGGGAGGTGGACGGAAATGATAATACGTTAGGTGGCAACCTGAGTCGCCACGCTCGTCTGAACCCTCGTGTCCGTGAGATCCTGCTGCGCCAACTCGTGCAAGACATGCTTGATCTTCGTGAGCTGCGCCTTCTTCGACGCTGCCATGGCCTTGCCGTCGTTGTAGAGGGTCGCGTCGATCGTCTCAATGGTGTTGCCGATGAGCGCGCCGCAGAAGTTCGCCCGCTGCTGGATCTTCACCTCCTCCGTCTGCTGCGTCTTCCCTTTGTTGTCGAGCTGGCCGCCACCGCTGCCCCCCCCCCGAGCTGTCCTGGATTGCTGTGGCCGGCCCTCTGCCGCGACCTTTGCTGCCTGGCCCCCAAACCGCGCCGCCCATGACGTCCGTGCTCCCGAAGCCGCTGATCTGGCCCATCGGCTGGTTGAAGTAAGCGGCCTCGTCGGTCTCTGGGGCGATGTCGTCGATCTGCGTGCCCGTCAGGTGCTTGTTCTTCTCGAGCTCCTTGGCGACAGTTTATGTCCCCGTTGTCCATGTACTCGAAGATGCCAGGGCAGGCTGCGACTTCGCGCTCCACGATGCGGCCTGCATCCACCAAGGCGTCGAACTCCTCCGCTGTCCACTTGGACGGCACAAATGCTGAGCGCCCTTGTCACTTCTCCTCCTTGGTCCACTTCTGGGTCTGCCCCATGCCGTGCTTGAGCTCCTTGAACACCTTGCCCTTGGTTGGGTCGAGCACCCAAGCGCAAATCGCGTTGCGCCTCTCGCTCCTGCCGCCGTTGTCGAACGCCGTCTCGATCTCCGTCGCCAGGTTCTTGTCCTTCTCTGCGGCCCTGTTCGCGCGCCCGTTCAAGGCCGCCCAGTCAC
>CAUYUJ010016306.1:35000-45000 GCA_963575745.1 Prorocentrum cordatum
CAGGAGGACTGGGATCGATACGCGGACAACCTCGCCAACCAGAAAGGGCAGGGCCCCCACCGACAGCCGCTGCACGTCCTCGCGGCGTTCCTCACCAAGCTGGAGAACTCTGATTTGACCAGAGGAACCATCGAGCACCTCGCCGCCCTGCCCCAGAAAACGACGGCTAGAAGCGCAGATCGTGGTGAGTCTCCAGCCGCCAGCTGGCTCAACGGGCCCGGCAGGAAGGAATCTCCCGCAGCTGACTGCTAAGGAGGGGATCACGGAGCACCCCCGACTCACGCTAACGTGCCACCCCATCAGCCCGCCGAACTTGGCCAGTCCCGCGCAGTCCCAGAAGAGAAGCCGTCCTAACCAGAGCACTGGAAAGGCGATGGCGATGTGGAGGGGGTCGACTGGGGTGACGAGGCGGGCAGGAAATCCGAAACAGACGCCCAGGCGCGATCCAGCCCGCAGGACATCTCCGTTGACTCTGGCTCGCAGGCCAGCCCCAGCCATCCTGAGGACGACGTTTGCGACGCAGCCCCCGCAGACGACAAGGTGTCCCAGAACCCCCCCCGCTCTGGACAAAGCCTCCCCACAGGACAGACTCAGACGCCCGGTCCCCATTCGAGCAGGCAGCCGCCAGAGGAACACTCAGAGATGGGTTCGCCCCAGGCGGCCCCCGCGCCAGAGAGGACCGGACCCGGGCCCCGTTCGCAGGAAGGGACGACGGGACTCTTAGATACTCGGAGGGCGGAGGTGGCCGCCGTGCACCCGCGGTTGACGAAGTCAGGACCAGAGAGCGCTCGGCCACTCCGCCGCCGCGCAACTCCTCTCGAGCACGGCGCACCACCCAGGACTTGTGGAACGACGCGCGGAGAGCGCCAATGCCCGCAGCACGCCCTGACGACCCCATGGGAGGCCCCCCCATGTACTCGAGGTCAATCGACGAGGCGGACGTTGCAAGGGGCGAGCCAGCATTTGACAAGATTTCACGGCTGCAGAAGGCGCTGTGAGGCGCGTTTAACGGAGTCTGGAGCACCTGGGCCAAGATGGCAGCATTCAGTCAAGGGAGCACTTATATCAAGTCCAATCCCAGGCTAAATTCAGCACACCAATGCAACGAGTTCCTCCAGGCATGGAGCAAGATGGGATTTGACGCCTACAAGATGGACAAAGAATACCAGCTCCACGTTGACTGGCCGAATGTCATGGAGAAGCATCGCAAACTTATGCAACGCGACACCAGGCTGCGCACCGCCGACGGGCCCGTCGGTAGCGGACGCCCACCCCCATGGACCGCCGAGGGCAAGGACATTGCAAGGGCCCCCCTATGGACCGCCGAAGGCAAGGAGGCTGCATGGACAGGGGCATCCAGTTCAGACTCGTCGCGGCGCGCATGGCAGTCTTGGGGCGCGCGGGGACACCAAGGGGACACATGGACCGACACTGACTGGAAGGCGAAGGGCAAGCGGTGCCCCCCCAGAGGGGGAACCCAGTACGCCGACAAGCGCCCGCGGGGGTGGGGCCCCCGACCCAGGCGAAGGGGGCGCAAGTGGGCCCGCGCGGTTCGCGGCCAGCCCCCCCAGGCGCCAGGAGCGCCGC
The DNA here is from genome assembly GCA_963575745.1 of Prorocentrum cordatum. Classification (NCBI taxonomy): domain Eukaryota; class Dinophyceae; order Prorocentrales; family Prorocentraceae; genus Prorocentrum; species Prorocentrum cordatum. The sequence continues at coordinate 36,588 of CAUYUJ010016306.1, forward strand.
AACGCTCGCCGACGTGGCCACCTCTCGCGTGCACGCTTTCGGCCGCGCCTCCACCTCCCCCTTCCCCCCCCCTTCGCCTTCGCTCCGCCCTCTCTGTCGAGGGTCGCGCGTGCAGCCCGTCTACGGCTCGAGTCTACCATTGGTGCTCTGGACCATGTCAGCACTCAGGGTCGCGACGCGGCCCGTCATGGAAATCAATGCTTGCTTCCTGGACAACAATGATCTGGGACGGCTGGGCGCAGCCTCCACCTCCTTATACAAGGTGGTATCCATCGCGCTGACCCTGTGGGCCGTCTGGGACCCCGGCGCGCCCGGTGAAGCTCGCTGGGTTGGCAGCCCCACGGTCATCGACCGGCCCTTTGCCTCGAGCAGCGACTTCGAGCTCGTGGACTGAGGCCGCTGGGGAAGTGTCCGCAAACCCCCACGGTCACGAAGTTCTCTATATTGATGCTCCTGGCATTGACACTAGTTAGTTTGACCTGCAGCGCTCGGCTTCGGCCGCAATGCCCCGTGCTACCTCCTTTGGGTCGGAGGTGCACCAATGCCCATGCGCTGCGAACTAGACAGCCCACGCTGGTCTCGTGGACCCACCCTGGACGGCAGTGACCGGTGGCTGAAAAAGTCCACCCCCCTGCGCCCCACCCTTTCTGGCACCGAGTACGGCAATGACCGGGTAACCAAATGCTGCGCCGCCAGCTCATAGATCCGGCCCCCCCATGGGGCAGGGGGCCGACGGGCCGCCCCTCAGGGGCACCCACTTTGGACGACGGGGACTGGTGGCTGAAAGAACCCACCTCCAGCGCTCCACCTTTCAAAAGCAAATGGTACGACAGCAGGTGGGGGTCACCTGCCGTGTCCAGCGGCCACTGGCCGCCCCCCCGTCATCTGACCATTCACAAGGTCTCTGCGGCTCTTGGCTGCGCCCCCCTTCGGACTCATTGACAACGTCCCTGCGGCTCTTGGCTGCGTCCCCCATTCTGATCGCCGAGGTCGATCCGGCCACCGCGTGGCAGGCGACTGGGCCCACACCCAGCGCCTGGGCTGGGGTCGCTCTCCCCCCCTCCTCCTCCTCCTCCTCCTCCTCCTCCTCCTCCTCCTCCCTCCTCCTCCTCCTCCTCCTCCTCCTCCTCCTCCTCCTCCTCCTCCTCCTCCTCCTCCTCCTCCTCCTCCTCCTCCTCCTCCTCCTCCTCCTCCTCCTCCTCCTCCTCCCTCCCCCGCTCTTCATTCACCAGTTTCTGCGGCTCTTGGCTGCGCCCCCAAGTGAAGTGTGCTATGGTTGAGGATGTGCTACCGCCTTGGCCGGTCCAAGCGTGGATGCCCAGGGCACTGCGGTTGTGCCCAGCGGCACCAGGATGCACCCCCCATGTTCATTCACAAGTCTCTGCGGCTCTTGGCTGCGCCCCCAGCTCTGTGAAGGGACATCGTGACAGGGGAGCTGACAGTGTCAACCACCCCAGCGGGCCACACACTGGCCTGGAATCTGGCTTCCGGCGACGTGCCAGCGGACAGGTGGGTATTCATCTCGGCGCACCGGGCCTGCCTGCGCCAAGACACCACAGTGGTGATCCCCCAGGCTCTCTGGACGGATATGACGTGGTGCATCGGCTGATCGCCAGCTGCACACGCTGTCGTGAGGTCGCGTGGGAGCGGTATCAACCCTTTCCCGTGTTCGCCGCCACAGCGGCAGGCAGTGCCACCCCCACCTGCGTGTCGCCCTGATCCACATGGTACGTCTCATGGCGCTACAAGGGCTTGGCTTCGCAAAAGGTGGAGACTGGCGTGCATCTTACCCGCTTCCAGTGATACCTGATGACGGGCCTGGCAAGGGCGTGTTCCTGCACGAGTGGTTCATCCTTCGGCAGGTCATGGCGGTTCCCCCAGCTGGCCCATCTTGCAGGTGCCTCGGTCAGCGCTTGCAACTCTGTGCCCCCGATCGTCCAGTGTCGGATAAGTCGCGTACGCACTGGCCACAGGCTGGAAGTGACGTCACCGCATGTTCGCTGACTGGGTCTCCGTCGCTCCCGCGTCCAAGAGCGGGCAGACCCGACGTCTGCGACAGTGAGTCACCGTGAGTGAGGCCCCCTCTGTGCTGCCGTTCCCCTTTTTCCTGCTGGGTGCCCGTCTGGCGTCCGCAGCGACTCTCCCGCTTCCTCTTGCCTCGCTTCCGTGCGTCTCGGCCGGAGTTTGGCGCCGACAGGGCGGCTTCTCCGTGCTGCTACAGTCCGTGTCCCGTGCCTCTTCTTGGTGTGTGGCTCGGCTGGAGCTTGGCGCCGCAAGGGCGACTTCTCCTATCCGTCCGCCGCCGGTGCCGCGCTTGCGTCCCCATCCGCTGGGGTGATTGCGCCGGTCCCCCATAATGAGGGTCATTTTGTCCCTGGCATTTGCACTCGCCTCAGCGGCCTACGTGCCTCTGAGGCAAATTATCTCGCTCTGTGCCCCGGGCGTGAATCCCACTCCCTGGACGTGTCCTTGGAGCCGCGAACCAAAAGAAAGTATCCCCGCCAGCCCATTCAGAAGACCTGCCCATAAGAGCTGACGGAAAAAAAGGGACGACAAGACACATCTAGAGAAACATAGCGAGTAACCAGGGTGAACCGAGAGATCTCTGGGAGCAAGGGGGTGGCCTTGGAAGGCCTCTTCGGGTCATCCCTGGGGGCCGCGCCGGGGCGAGGGGAAGGAAGAGGAGGAGGAGGGAGAGGAGGAGGAGGAGGAGGAGGAGGAGGAGGAGGCGAGGGAGAGGAGGAGGAGGAGGAGGAGGAGGAGGGAGGAGGAGGAGGAGGAGGAGGGGAGGAGGAGGAGGAGGAGGAGGGGAGAGGGAGGAGGAGGGAGGAGGAGAGGAGGAGGAGGAGGGGGGGAGGATGAGGAGGAGAGGAGGAGGAGGGGAGGGGAGGAGGAGGGAGGGGAGGAGGAGGACTGCGAGGACGAGGAGGACGAGGATGACGAGGACGACGACGAGGAGGACGAGGACTAGCATGAGGACGACGCGGACGAGGACCCATGGAACCATCTAGAGGTATTTTTGCGGCTGTTGCTGCTGCTGGTGTTCTCTAGGAGTTTGGGGGGGCCTCTTGAAACCTTCTTGGTGGCCCCGGCAGGCTTCTTGGGATCATCATGGAAGCCATCGATTACAGGATAAGGGGGGGGCCCGACTCAGCTCCCCCCATCAGGAGCCCGCAAACCGCTTTTTGGGGCTCTCTTGGAGCGCTTTTGGGTCTTGGGGCCGTTTGGAGCATCTTGGGAGCCATCTTGCGCCAGCTTGGGTTATTTGAGCCATCTTGGAGGGCATTTTGGGCATCTTGGGCAGACCGCTCGGGGGCCTCTTGGGGGCCTCTCGGGTGCCTTTGGGGGCCCTCTTGGGACCCTCTTGGAACCCTCTTTGGGCTCTCTTGGGGCCCTCCTGGGAGCCATGGAGCGCCTCTTGGGGCCGTCTTGGAGACCATCGATCAAAGGAGGGGGGGTCCTAGATTTGCCTCCCCCTCCGGGGCCATCACAATCGCGTCTTGGGGCGCTCTTGGGGCGATCTCTTGGAGCTTTCTTGGGCCATCTTGGGGCCATGTTGAGGCCTCAAAAGCCCTTCGGATCATGGGAATATCTCCCAGAAGGGGCGCCGCCCGCCGGAGGTTGCGAAGAGACGCTTCATCACAGGACGTGTAGTTAGTATTGACCATGTCGGAGCAAGCCTCGAGCATCAAGTTTGATGCACGCCTCGATTGTTGAGGCTCAGATCTCTCAGTACCCCCCTTGGAGTCTTCTCGCTTTGGTCGTAGTTCTGACAGGGCGTGGTAACAGTGAGGAAGGCTTCGAAAATAGAGGTTGCGAGCTCTCTTGAAACAGCCACGCCGGCGCTGGAAGCATTACGGATGTACATTGCGATGCGACTTGCAAGTTGAGCCGCCTGGCTGGGAGCGGGCCTGGAAAGTCAAGGCCAGGAGCCTTCCCGCTGGAGGACCCCCCCGAGGTGGACAAAACACCCAGGGACGCACCAAACCTATCTAAAGTCCGCCAGACCCCCCAAGGGGCCATACGAACAGCTTGGTAGCTGCACGTTCCGCAGGCAGGACCTGGCAGCGGGGGTGATGATCCAAGTGGGATGCCACCAGTCCCTCCTCCTCCTCCTCCTCCTCCTCCTCCTCCTCCTCCTTCCCCTCCGCGGTGCAAAATGTCCTCTCGAAAGGGCGCACCTGGCGCGTCCTCTAACCTCCTCCTCCTCCTCCTCCTCATCCTCCTCCTCCTCCTCAGTCCTTCTTCTCTCGGATCATGTTCCCCTCAGGCGAGCCTGTCGATTGCCCAAGCAGCACGTCTCGCGGTGAACCTTTCAACTAATGGCCAGACAACAAGGACGACTCCGCCCAGGGGACACTCTGGCTCCTCCTCCTCCTCCCCTCCTCCTCGTCCTCCTCCGTGTCCCCCCGCTCTCGCCTCCCTTTTCCTGCCTTCTCCTTCTCCTGGCCTTCTTTTCCTCCTCCTCCTCCTCCTCCTCCTCCTCCTCCTCTTCCTCCTCCTCCCTCCTCCTCCTCCTCTCCTCCTCCTCCTCCTCCCTCCTCCTCCTCCTCCTCCTCCCGCCTCCTCCTCCTTCTCTTCCTCCTCCTTCCTCCCTTCCTCCCTTCCTCCTTCCTCCCTCCTCCTCCTCCTCCTCCTCCTCCTCCTGCTCCCTCCTCCTCCCCTCCTCCTTCTCCTCTTCCTCCTCCTCCTCTTACTCCCTCCTCCTGTTCCTTCCTCCTGCTCCCTCCTCTTCCGCCTCCTCCCTCCTCGTCCTCCCTGCTCTTCGTCTTCTCCCTCCTCCTCCTCCTCCTCCTCCTCCTCCTCCTCCTCCCTCCTCCCCCTCCTCGCCCGTCGTCGCCTGGCTCGCGACGAGCGCGTCGCGACGCGCGTTTTTCCGCGCGCCATCCGCCCGGCGCCGTGGCTCGAAGCGGCGACCACCTCCCCTCCGCCCTCGTCGCCCCCCCTTCTCCTCCCGCCTCCTCTCTTCTCCCGCCTCCTCGTCCCCCCTCCTCCGAGCCTCCTCCTCCTCTTCCTCCTCCCTGCTCGGCCTCATCCTCGTCCTCGTCCTCGTCCTCAGGGTCGACGCAATGAAAAAATCATTACGTCGGGGGTCTGGGTCTGCCTCCACCGAGGGAAGAGGATCCCGATCTCGGTGATGGTGGTAATATTCTCGCTTCCAAGGTGGCCGAACTATTACCACCAACACCGAGATCTAGGATCATCCCCAGACCCCCGACGTAATGATTTTTTCATTGCGTCGACCCCCAGAGGTCCCGACCATTTCCCCATGACCGGCTTTGCATCCTGAGTCGTTTTTTGACGCTCCCGAGGGCCGGTGCGGGCCCCCGGAGGCCGAAACTTAGGAAAAACCTCCCGTCGTGATTTTTTCATTACTCGAGGGGGTCTGGGTCTTCCCACCACCCCAGACATGCGACGTCCTGATTTTTTCAGGACGGCGTCCCTGGAAGTCCAGACCCTTTCCCCGGGGCCAGTTTTTCGTCCTGACTCGTTTTTTGACGGTCCCGAGGCCCGGCGAGGGCCCCCAGGGGCCGAAAATAGCGAAAAACCTCCCGCCCTGATTTTTTTACGACGCCATCATGTCTGGGACCAACACCGAGATCTAGGATCCTCTTCCCCCTGTGGAGGCAGCCCCCTGTGTTGGTGCTGGTGCCCACTTCCAGGCCTCCAACAGAGGTCGGGCGCTCCGAGAGTTGCGTCGGGCCTGTCCCCCTCTACAGGGGGACTTTCGACGACAAAATAAAAGATACCCCCAACATAGTCAAAAAATAGTCCAAACATAGTCTGGGGACTTTTTTTGAGTATTTTTTGACCTTTTGGGGGGTATTTTTGGGGTATTTCTTTGATTTTTCGTCGAAAATCCCCCAGTAGGGGGACACGCCCGACATAATCCGAGAGCAGAAAATATTGGAGCGGGCGACCTTGAGCCGCTTTCGGCCTCTGGGCCAGCCCTCGCCGGGCCTCGGGGGCGTCAACAAAACTCAAGCAGTGGCGAAGCGTTCTGGCTCGCCTATAGCCCCACCAAACAGTGTTCTAAGAACCTTTTGTGGTTTCCACGAAATGGTCTTAGAACATTTCTGGCGGATATTGTCTTGTTTTAACACATCGGGTGTATGTTCTAAGAACATTGTTTTTGTTCGTAGAACATTTTTGGGTTCTAAGAACATTTCGTGTAAGGACTAGAAATGCCGGGACGGTCGGTCCCCGCTGAAAAAAACGACTGCGGACGAGAAGCCGGCCCTATATAGAGAAGTGGCCTGGACCTCCGGGGGCCACGCATCGGAGAAATTGGGGCATCCAGACCCAGACATGCGTCGTCCTGATTTTGTCAGGACGGCGTCCCTGGAAGTCCCGACCCTTCCCCCGGGGCCGGTTTTTCGTCCTGAGTCGTTTTTTGACGGCCCCGAGGCCCGGCGAGGACCTCTAGAGGGCGAAAATTGCCAACAACCTCCCGTCCTGATTTCTTCACGACGCCATCATGTCTGGTCCCGCGGGACCCAGACCCCCGACGAAATGATTTTTTCATTACGTCGACCCCCAGAGGTCCCGACCCTTTCGCCATGACCGGCTTCGCATCCTGCGTCGTTTTTTGACGCTCCCGAGGCCCGGTGCGGGCCCCCGGAGGCCGAAACTTAGGAAACACCTCCCGTCGTGATTTTTTCATTGCTCGAGGGGTTCTGGGATCATGCCTGCTCCCGCGAGAGGGGTCGCCGCCTCCTCCGCGTCCGCTTTCCCGCCGCGCCCTGCGGGCCCGGCAGGCGGTGGGCGAGCTCGGCCCCTCGGCGCTCGCCTCCTGCCTCCGCGGGCCCGTGCTGCCCCCGTGGGCTCCGTCGGCGAGCTCGGCGGCGCCGGCGTGGAATCACGACCCCAGACATGATGGCGTCGTAAAAAAATCAGGGCGGGAGGCTTTTCGCAATGTTCGGCCCCGGGAGGCCCTCGCCGGGCCTCGGGGCCGTCAAACAACGACTCGGGACGAAAAACCGGCCCTGGGGAAAGGGTCTGGACTTCTGGGGACGCCGTCCTGGAAAAATCAGGACGTCGCATGCCTGGGGAATCACGACGGGTGGGCGGCGAGCGAGGGGCCCGATATATCGGGTTCGCGTTGACGGATATATCGCTCATATTTTCCGCCGGTCCTGGCACCGATTCGGCAGTTTCTGTGGTTTTTGAGCATCTCTGGCGCTCTGCTTGCATTTTCTGCCCATCCTGGCGTTTAGCTGGCAGATTATGTCGTTCTGTGCCTCTCTGGCGCCTCGTAGATGTTGCCGGCGCCGAAATAGGAAAAAAACATGAAAAAAGCAAGACGGAGGTTTTTCACCGTTTTCGGCCTCCAGGGGCCCTCGCCGGGCCTCGGGAGCGTCAAGAGTCGACTCAGGACGTCAAGCCGGTGCTGGGGAATGGGTCGAGACTTCGGGGGTCCCCGTATGGAAAAAATCACGACGTCGGATTTCTGGGGGATTTCGGATCTGCCGTACTTTGGTTGACTTTCCGATTTGGAATTGTGTCGTAATTGCACCCCAAATGATGCACCCCAAATGGCGCCCAAATGATGGCGGAAATGTCCACCTCAGGAAGAGATAGCGCGGATATTTCCGCAGAGGTGTGGCGAAAACAGCGACGGCAAAGTAGGGCGGAAATCGGCATCAAAGGAGCTCAACAAGCAGGGCGGAAATGTCCGCCCTACTTGCCGAATCCCACCAAAGTACGGCGGATCCGAAGTCGGGGAAGGTCCTCTCAGAAGGCGGCGGGGCTTCTCAGAAACCCTCTGGCCTGCAGGCAAGCCGGGACGGTCGGACCCCGCTGCTCAATCTGTGACGCAGAAGGAATGACCACAGTACTCTTTGACTACACACAGGAGTGACCCTTCGCCGGAATGACTTTAGGTGCGGCCCCCCTGATGTGGGGCGCAGAACCCTGAGATCCTGGCGGTGCAATTCTTTCGCAACGGGCGTTTCCGCCGAGTTTCGCGTCCCGGGACCCTCACATATCGATCCGGCTCGAAACATGGCGCAGAAAAACGGGGTCCAGGACTTTGTTCGTTTTTTTCCCGATGGTGCAATTGTTTCGCAACGTCCGATCTCAGGGGAGGACATACTATAGCATTATGTGCTGATGCTGGGGGCGTACGCTCCTCTCGCCCCCCTCCTTCTCCTCCTGCTCCTCCTCCTCCTCCTCTTCCTTCTTCTCCTCCTCCTCCTCCTTCTCCTCCTCCTCCTCCTCCTCCTCCTCCTCCTCCGCCGCCCCCCCTCCTCCTCCTCCTCCGCCTCCTCCTCCTCCTCCTCCTCCGCCTCCTCCTCCTCCTCGGTCCTCCTCCTCCTCCTCCGGTCCTCCTCCTCCTCCTCCTTCTCGATCCGCCTCCTCCTCCTCGGTCCGCCTCCTCCTCCTCCTCCTCCTCCTCCTCCTCCTCGATCCT